>MJUU01044150.1:102725-140104 GCA_002080025.1 Modiolus philippinarum | reverse complement strand
TACTTTTAGTATAAAATAAAGAATGAAGGGATATTAAGTAAATGCACATGAGACAAAGTCTTTACAAATACACAACGACACCGAAACAATAACATAACGCCACAAACTAGGGGGTTGGCAAAAACGTCACGGTTCTTGTTGCTTTTTTAGACGCCATATTGTATGTAGTTTCCACTGAAGAAGGCTGTAATAAAATCCGAAACGTTTGGAAATATGGTTTAGAGATTTTAGAAATATAAACAATTTTAGTATAAAATGAGAGTTACATTTAAATCTCTTAAATATTAATTGTTTTACCATTTTTTATGTAAAAAGGAGGTAGAAAATATTGATTTTGGGAATTACTGTTTTTACTTTTGCAAAGATTTCATAAGAAATGAAGAACAATTATAATAAAATCGTTATTCCATTGCTTGGTTCTTCCATGTATTTGTAAAGACTATTTCTTATCTACTTCATGCCCTTTCATCGTTTATTTGTATCATGTTTTAAAATTATGAATCAAGATATGAGACAACAGCAGTGGAATACCGAAGGAACAAGCGTATGAAATTTGATTTAAATGCAACGCTCACAATTAAGGGCAAAGATGTCGAAAAAACCGATTTATCAATGGGAGATATTAATTTCGTAATATTACCTCTCCAATCAACAGATTACAGGTTAAGGAGTCCAATATTTTTAAAGCTATTTTCTTTTTTGTCCAATTATTTATATATTTTTGCATATAGGTGAAATCTTGTTAAATAATAGCAATATCATTAATGTGGAGGATTTGCAATAATGTAAGTAAGAACACTTTCCACAAAATTTTCCATAATCTGTATAATCTTATTAAAATATTATTGATATACTGATATGGTTAAAAGGAATAATAAGGCTTTCATATCTTTTTGTTACACAGTATGACCTACAGGAGGAAATAATTGCATAATTCGTGTTTTACTGTCGAGTATGGGAAACGATTTTTCATAAATCGAAAAGCAAATGAAAATGAAATTTTTAAAGATAAATATTTTTATAAGGTTTGGGTACCAATGAACCGGTTTAACCCTACCACTGGCTTTTGCTTGTGCCGGTACCAAGTACGGCTATCCCGAGTTCCTATCGTTATTTAGATCTGTCTCTTGTTTTCATTGTTTTTTTTCTGGTGCAGTTCGCTTGTAGATTATGGCATATGATTGAAGTCCCCGGCCATTGTAGGTGTTCACTGTTATCTTGTTTTTTTTTTTTGTAATAATGTTAGTACCAGAAATATGCTTTATTTACCGGCAATACTTAAGCATTAAAATGTATTGAAGAAGATGAAGAACAACAATAAAAGCGTTGTTCCTTTGCTTGTTTTTTACCATGTATTTGTAGAGACTTTGTCTCATGTGCATTTACTCCATATCCTTTTATTCACCATTGATATAAAATAGCATCTGTTCTTTCTCCCTGAACATCCTATTCTTTTTTTGCTAGCAGGGTGATCTGTGTTGGATCACTCCAGCAATCCCATCTTAATTGACCCGCGCCATGTGAAATTGATCCCCCCCTGTATGGTATTTTGACCCGAGTGGTAAATTGACCCGCAGGTCATTTTTAGTTGCTGTATATTAATGACACCTCCCTATAATTTATGGAAAATTTTGAAAGAATTATATAAAATAAAGGCAGATTTGTTGATTTCATATCAAGAATGACATAAACTGGGGGTAGGTCAATTTCCCATGGGGTAGGTCAAAATACCATGGCTTGCTGAAATATGATATGCAACCTTCAGAACAGTCTTAATGTAAAGAGAAGTGTACCAGAGTGATAATTAATACGAAATAAAGGCTTATTTTAATAATTAATACCAAAAACTGATGCTTAGTTGGGGGGGGGGGGTCAATTTCCCATGGGGTAGGCCAAATACCTGGCTTGATAAAACATGATTTACAACCTATATAACAGTTTAAATGTATACAGAAGTGCACCAGAGTGAAATGCATACAAAATAAAGGCATATTTTTATCTCGAAGCCATTAAATGGCTGGAGAGATGTTAAAATGACAAGAAAAAAAATCTTGTGAGGCTTCAAGCCTATTAGCAGCTCTAAAAGATGACCTTCGTGCTTCCCATAAAATATAATGCGCAAGTTTCTTTCAAAATCGTATAGATTGTGTTTTTAAGTTATATTTCTTCATTTGAATACGGTGTTGTTTTATTAAATTGAAAACAATATGCATATTTATCAAATTACACGGCCGCTTTTTTATACTGCGTCTTGGATCAACGAACCTGTTTTATTTATTATATATTATTTCCCTATATTATTTTAACTGCCTGTTTATAGTGTCCACATCTCATTATTTTAATAAAATAATTTTTCTTACAGTTAATATGATGAGTACCTTGAAGTTGATTATATGTTGTGATTGTATTCCGTTGGTCTGTTTTGCAGGGCAACGGATGATAGAGATTTTAAGAAAACTTTGCCAGTTATTTAAATATCTTTATTTCATACTCCTGCATCCTTTAGAGTAAAATTACCGGGATGTAGAGTTTTCCTTATCGTGTTTTAAATTCAGCTCAAAACGGTGCTAAGTACCGCTCTGAAATTACTATTAGAGTAATGAGCAAAGCTCATCATTTGAGACCAAGGTGATTTCATGATGAAGTATTACAATAAAGGCGTTGTTCAATTGCTTCGTATGTATTTTAGAAACTTGTCCTATGTGCATTTACTCAATATTTTTTCATTGTATATCAAATCATACCCATAACTACACCATCGAATAGTTTTCTACTGATAAATAGTATTTTCCTGTCGTCACCTTCTCAAAGCTTTTCCACATGTAAGAATATGAATGTCTCCAGCCAGATTCGGTTTCAACATTTCAGCAATTCAAATCATAATCCCTCCTAAGTAGTCCTATGTCTTCATGGTTTCCACTTAAAGAAATCATATTTCACTGTTTGTTTTGTCAAGAGCTTCAACTTGGCCTCTCAAAAAATTTAACCTAACTACAAAATTAAAAAAAAAACTACCGAAGTTGCATAATAAACAGTAAACTTCGTTATGCTGTACACTTGTTCTAAGGAGTAACCTCTCATCAGCAGCATAATAATCAAATAATATGGAAAGCAATAATCCAAAAGTAATAGAAAAAGAAGTACTCCTTACCAAAATGAAAAAAAAAATATGTCGAAATAGGAGATCGAAATAGGAGACCAAAACTTTGTAAAAAGACGTCCAACGATTGCAATACACGGAGTGAAGCCTCAGTGTTTAAGGGATTAGAATTTTTATTAAATGAACAGTAAATTTCTTTAAAACGAAAGGTATTTTTTTCATGTCAGACAAGTCTGACTATAACGCTGGTGATTACCCTCGGGGACCTCTGGTCCACCAGCAGTGGCATCGACCCAATGGTTTCAAAGTGCAAAAAATACCCAAGTTGCATAATAAACAGTAACTTTCGTTATGCTGTACAATTGTTTCAAACAGCACCTATTATCAGCAGCATTAAAAGCGAATAATATGGAAAACCATAATCCAAAAGTAGTGAAAAAAAGAAGTATTCATTACCCAAATATCAAAATAAGAAGCCAAATACAGAACTAAGGACACCCAACGAGTGCAATACACCAAATGAAGCAATAAGCAAACGAACAAATGAACAATAAGCCCTTAGGCAACTATAAATTAGACAGGATATTGTCATTTAACCTGTTGATAAAAGTAGAGCAGGTATAATGCGCGATGCAAACCGTAACATCAACAAATGTGTGAATGAGAGGCTGACTTTCGATAATCAAATGGTAGGGGGTTCAGGTGATTTTAAAAAAAAATACCAAGGATTAATTTTATGGTGTGAATCTAATCACTGGAGTGCCGAAGTTCAAAAAAGCCAAGAAAACTCACCTACAATGTTTAGTCTAGCAGGGCGAGACTCAAAATCGGAAAATTTGCCTTATTTTGTAACTGGCCGACCACTGATTTCGACAACCTATATCCCGAACCCGTGAAATTCCATGTGCGTGTTTGACGTATTATCTATTTACATATACATGAACAGGGCGCCCAAAGCCAAATAGCCAAAAAATACCACGTGACTGGGGCCCTCAAGGTCATTTGTGACGTTTCCCATTATAAGTCTATGGAGAATTCTTTCATTATATACATGTTCCGTGACCTTTCGGACTTATAAAAAAAACAAAAAAAAAAAAACGCAAAAAGGAAATTCTGCATAAAATATCTTGCATATACATTATCTCTTCGGCTTATGTACTATTAAGGCTGTATGTTTAGTTATGCGGCAACAGGACACGTTTAATCTAAGGGGGAAATTCCCCGGTGTGAAAAATTTTGTCAAATATTTAGTGGGAAAATGTGGTACCGAACTTTCAGCTGCCATTACTCTGCACTTTGTCTTCAGAACTTTCCGACTTTTTGTCACTTTGTTAACAATATTATTGCCTATTATGAGATGGATTTACTTTCCTGACGAAAATTATCGTTTGGCCAGGAGTCTCTCTTCGGTAAAGTGCTGAATTTTGAGTGAAAACTTTGATGATTTTGTGGAAAAATTCGAAAATTACCCTAAAAGCTCGGCACCACAGAGAAAACTATAGCACCAAGGTCCAATATTTTTTTTATATCTGTGTTATATGGGACAGTGTCTTTCAAACTAGCACTTTTTTATTCCGAGTATCAGTATCTGGGTAGCTGTGATACCCGTGGTCCTGAAATTTCTTTATTTCGACACCTTTTTTGAGCGACTTTTTTTTCAACATTGTTTTACAAGTATACCAGTTGCACTGGCCATTAATTATCACGCAAATTTAAATAGCCTAAATAGTCCCCTCTCAGTATATAATAATATCATAAAGCTACTTTTAGTAGTTTTCCGCGGAAATGCACCGCAATTTGCCTTTGCCGGAAACATTTAAGCTAAAATTCGGACCATCAAATTTCAACATGAGTAAAGGGTACCCTTCTTTGTGATGTCATAACTCTTTACTCAAAAATCCGAGAGCAATAATTCTTGTGTCATTTAAAAGAGCAAGGATGACCCTTTCTATTGATACCCTACATTAGACTCCATATAATACCGGTAGCTGGCAATTTTGGATTTCCGTTGTATGGAAATCCCCATAGGTTACACGTTAAATCTGACCAACTGAACCCCCTACAAATGGCCAGTTTCCAAAATTAAATTTTGTGGAATTACAAAATGTTTACCTAAATCAACTTGATTAAACACTAGTAAAGCAACAGCACTGACCCTAATTGGTCTCAAAACGGTCATATATTTCTCCTCTAAACAAAGTTATATAACACTCATCAACGTAATCTAATTTCTTTTATCAATTAAAAGTCAAGCGTAAATTATGTTTTGTATTAATTGAACATTAAGACTTACACATTTGAAATATAACCAAAACTGTGTAGATGATATGACATAACATGCATGAAAGATTTAGTATACAGGTATAAAAAGGAAAAATACACAAAACAATTTTCTGCAAAGATATTCTTACAAACAAACATTATATAATCTTTGTTCCAACGGTGATAAAAACATGACACGGCAATTCAGGACTTTTAAGTTGTGTTCAAACCGCGAAGACGATTTCTGATACTATACGAAAAAAATCAAAACATCAAAACATTTAGAGGGAATCACTAATTGATGAACACTGTTGAGCTAAGGGTGGTTTATATTGAATCTGTTGTAGCGCTTCAGATTAATTGTTTTCGTCAATTAAAATTTAGTTACAAGATTGCCATGTAGGAAAAATTAAAAATATACTCTTCAATTTCATGAATATTTGTGTTTTATGTGGTATATATTTATTTCAATAAGTCAAGAATCCAGTCACTCCGTCTCACTGATATATAAGTTGATCGTTTTAGCCTTCAATTACATGAGAGTTCCTATCTCGAAAGTCATGTATTTTTCAACAGGGTTCAGTTTCTTATGATATTCTAAACAGAGTGTTTATCAATAAATGATAATTCCTTTCTTTTCATATTCCTATGTGCTTAGTTATATCCTTGATTGATTAACTGACTTCAAATGCTTATTTTTGTTTTTCGTATAGGTTATCTTTTTTTTCATAATAAATCATATTTTGATATTCATTTCTTTATGTTTGTATGCTATGAACTGTCGAAATGACGTTTAAAGATGTTACATATGCTGTGGTTTAAAATATATCATTTCAAACAACGCTTCATCTATGTATATGTCCCGTTGTTTATGGATGCGGGATTGTCAACAAGTAGAAAATAACCGGAAAAGGGTTCTTACAATAACTATCATCCGTTGCCCGAAGAAAAGACTTACAGAAAACAATCACAGGACACTGATCGAGTCAACGGCAAGAAAACATTGCTTAATAAAATCATAAGATGCAGTCACTATGAAGGTCAGAAAAAACATTTCAAAAATTACAAAAAATGCCTAAATTGAAAGTATCATAGTGCATCCATATTTAAAATGTTCAATAGAAAGCAGACATATCTCGCACGCTGATTTTTTTACTTACTGTGGAATGTAAATAGCTTAGAATTCTCCCGAAATACATGTATTCTGGTGATTATATATTGGATATGATACATTTCTAATAATTAAATAGTTTTCATGTAAAATATATTTTTTTCTTTTCTGTTTCAGGCACTCTCGAATAACTAATTACCGAAGTAACTGTGAATTTATTTTCTGCATATGCATATGCGCATTTCGACAACTTATGTCTCTTCAGTGCAGATAAAATCAAAACGTTTGGAAGACCATGAATTCAAAGATGTTTAAAACCTGATACAGAACAAATAACCAATATGATCTAAATTTAAAGCCAAAATCACCTAAGGACAGAGCTTTGCATGAGGGAGATACTCCTTAGTTTTCAACAAAATTAACACTAATTTAGATATTGTAAAATTCCAAAAATAATCGGCTTTCGGGTCAGTACCGAAGTACTGACAACTGGGCTGGTGAATACCCTCGGGGACTAACAGTCCACCAGCAGTGACATAGACCCAGTGGTAACAAATACCGAAGTAACTGTGAATTTATTTATCTGCATATGCGCATTTCGACAACTTATGTCTCTTCAGTGCAGATAAGTGTTACACACAGTTAAAAGGAATTAACAAGCGTGTCCATCCGCAATTGATAAAATGATGGCAATACATTAGTGATTTTACATGTAACTGTGTTGCAAACCATTTTTATTGTTTCATTACTCTATGTTTGAAAAATTCTATTTAATGCCATGTCCTATTTGAGCATGAAAACGAATATTTAAAGTTAAATACGTAACGACCAACATATATGAAAAAGAAAAAAAATGGGTGAATGTCCAGACGACAACATCCCATCTCCAGGTTAAAACGACCCAAAACAAAGCATTAAAGTTTATATGTTTAAGCAGGGTACTTAATAATTACATTTGTACATTAGGAACTCAAGTCAATCAAGACATGGTCATAATGGTTATAATAATGTATCGTGAACTTTAAAAATATAAATGTTGTGCAATGGCCACATATTAACTATAGAATAAAATAAAAATTGTATAGTTGGCCACGATAAAGAAGTAAAAAACACAAAATATGCAAATTAAAAAACATCTAAAAATGACAAAATTGGAAAGAAGGGATGATTGCCAAACGTTTCGGCCTAATGGCCTTCAACTAGTGGACTACCGGGCTTGAATATGGAGAAGAATGTGGAAATGACCAGAGAAGATAGATCTAATGGCGTGTCACAGATGTAATCCTGCTATCGTGTTTTATTTTTCTTTATTTCAATATTTCGAGATGTTGTTCAATTGAATCGTTTTGCGATAACCCAATTATTTTTCTCACAATGTTAACATGACGTGAAATTACGAAATCAATCCATCTCTCTCTCTCTCTCTTTTTAAAGCGGAAATAAAACAAGAGGCGCTCACCTGGGTCCTGCAGCACTATAATTCCAAATTGATGGTCCATCTTTGGTGGTGTATGTACATAAAAATCAGAAACTTTTTATAAAATTTAATTACAATTGTTCAAGCAGTTTCAGAGAAGATTTTTGAATGCAGTTTCCAAACTTAAGGGACCGATGTTAATCTACGTTCCATGCTGGCAGCTATTTAACATAAAACTTTGAAGAGGGTCACATAAGTACTATCATATCAAAATTCTACTGAAATTGTTCAAGCAGTTTCAGATGAGAAGATGTTTTTATGCATTTCCCACTGGGTCCAATGTTAAACTAAGTTTTGCTACTGGAGGCCATGTCCGAAGACAGATCAGCACCAAAGTAACAAGCTTGGTCAAAATCTCACAAGTTTCATTTATGCAATGTTTAAATCCATTCAATGGTTTTCCATGATATCTTTGTATGCATTTCCCCTTAGGGTCCAATTTATTGCTTGCAGCTATGTTGTATGATGGATCAGAACTGAAGTAACAACACTTGGTCAGCTTCTCATAAACAAAGTTGGGATTAAATCTATTCAGCAGTTCTCTAGAAGAAGATCTTTTGCTAAATTAAGTTCACAGCTGGTGACATTTGGTCAGCACCTGACAGGCATCATTCATGTCATGTTTGATTTAAATCCATTCAGCAGTTCTCTAGAAGATCTTTGTGTGCATTTCCCATAGGGTCCAATGCTGTCGGTCATGTAAGATGACAGATTGGCACCAAAGTAATAACACTTGGTCAGCACCTCATAAACATCATTCATGGAAAGTTTGGTTCAAATCCATTCAGTGGTTCTAAAGTAGAAGTTCTTTGTATGCATTTTCCC
The DNA here is from genome assembly GCA_002080025.1 of Modiolus philippinarum. NCBI lineage: Eukaryota > Metazoa > Mollusca > Bivalvia > Mytilida > Modiolidae > Modiolus > Modiolus philippinarum. Next base: position 131,329 of record MJUU01044150.1, on the reverse strand, counting down.
ATAGGGTCCAATGTTGAAATTAAGATCCCCGCTGGCGGCCATGTTGGATGATGGATCGGCGCCAAAATTACAGCACCTGGTCAGCACCTCATAAGCATCATTCATGCCCAGTTTGGTTCAAATCAATTCAGAGGTTCTCAAGAAGAAGTTCTTTGTATGAATTTTCCCATTAGGTCAAATGGTAAACTAAGTTCCCTGCTGGCGGCCATCTTGGAAGTGGTCGGAAAACTAGAATGTGTTCAATAAAATATAGTCCTTAACATGCTGAACATTTTTGCAATTTAAACTTGACCTCTATCTCAAAGCGTTTTTGAAGTATGGGACAAAAGGTAAAAAATCGTGAAAAATTTGACCAAAAAAGGACCACAACTCATACATAGGTACTTGGATTTTCTTCAAAATATCCATGTGGGTATATCTTAACATGCTGAACATTTTTTCAATTTAAACTTAACCTCTATCTGTTATAGCGTTTTTAATAAAAAAATAAAAAAAAACATTAAAATTTTGAAAATTTTACGGAAAAAGGGCAATAACTCTTAGACGGGTCATCAGATTTTCTTCATAATTCCAGCATGGGTATATTTTCTCATGCTGATCATTTTCACTCCAAATCAGATTTTTGATATCTGTAACGGTTTTTGAGTTATTTGCCAAAAACTGTAATTTACCCCTATGTTTTATTTTTAGTAACAGCAGCCATGTTGTTTGACCTAAGACATACAAAATAACAAATTTGAAACTAGATACCCTAGTGATGATTTAGTTAAAGTTTTGTTCCATTTGACCTTGTGGTTTCAGAGGAAAGATTTTTGAAAGTGAGCTAACGACGGACGGACGACGGACGGACGGACGGACGACGGACGCCAAGTGATGGCAATAGCTCACCCTGGCATAGCCAGGTGAGCTAAAAATCGTTGCACTCCGTTGACATTTCCGCCTTTATTATTTTTTTAGCTGTAAAAATCATTCCAAATCCTGAGCATCGTGTTTTCTGTACTATGCAGATATTAAATTTCAATACATAAAAAATATAAAATGGACTGTTTCGTAATATTCATGCCAAACGGTCGAGTAGTTCCAAGAAAATATATGACTTTTTGTTCAAGGAACTGTCGTTGATTCTCACCTGTACTAGTTTCTATATGGACATTTACATGCATGTCCAGTATGTTGTGGTGAGCTCGCCAAAAATGTTCAGCTACTTTGCAATCTTTCCATTCGGGGACAGGTCCTATATATTGAAATATATTTATGTGTTGGCTACCTCCATCAAAAAATGTTCTCCGAATAGATGGACCTGTCCACAAACTTTATAAAAGGTACGTTGATGATGTTTTTGGGGTGTTCTCTGACAGTGAAGATGAACTTAAGTCTTTTATTGTTTATGTTTCCTACCATCGGGCCATCAAAACACTTTATATATTACCAAAGATAGTCTCTCTTTCCTCGACATTAATTGTCACATAAATTCCATCCAAGTGTTTTATAAACCGACAACGCCCACTGTTATATAAATTATGGGTCCTGTCACCCAAAGTCATGTGAGGATGCTTTTCCGAAGTCACAATTCTTGCGACTTCGTAGTATCTGTAGTGATGAGCAGGACTTTAGGACTTTATTTAACAGAATGAAGTCCCTTTTTATTAAGAGAGGCTTGCACAGGAAAGTTTTGCATCGAGCTTTGAATTCAGTTTCCCAAATGACCTGATCTGAGGCTTTGGAGAAGGGATGAGAAATATCGACGACCGGGTTCCGTTGGTCCTGATATACCACCCTCACAACGAAGCTATAAAAAATGTTCTGATACAAAATTTCAAATCTATAATTCCCGAGGACGAACATATGTCAGCAGTGTTCCAGGATTCGTCTCCTATTACAGTCTTTAGAAAAGGGAAAAGTCTAAAACAGCACCTTGTAACTAGTTCTTTCAAAAGTGCCTCTCCTAAAACTCCCTGTTAATACAAGGGCACTGTTTAATATAAGCAATCTCGCTGTTTGACTTGTCCTTTTACTTGGAAGACTGATAAAGTAATATGTTATGTTTTCAAACAAACAAAAAAGTTTCACGTGTACCACTGAAAATGTAGTGTATGCTATGGACTGTAAGCGCTGCAGGATGATCTTTGTGGGTAAAACTTGTTGCAGGTTCAGTGATCGCTTTGTCGAACATAAACAGAGCGTCAGCAATGGAAAGATTGTCCAGTAGGTGACATTTCCTTGAACAAACATTCGTCTATTTTCTTGGAACTGCTCAACCCTTTGGCATGAATGTTACGAAATAGTTCAAAAATAATATTATTTATGTATTGAGATTTAATATTTGCATAGTACAGAAAACTTATGTTTTATTCTCGTTTTAGTATTGTTCAGAATTTAGCACAAATTTTACAGGTAATATCTGTGACACGCCATTAGGTCTGCCTTCTCGCATCATATCCGTATTTAGGCAAACATCCCTTTTTTCCCCTTTTTGTTATCTTAGTTGTTTTTTAATTTGCATATTTTGTGTTTTTTACTTTTATTCGTTCCCAACTATACCATTTTCATTTTGTTATATCGTGAGCTTTTACTGACAACTCCTTCTGCAGACAATGAATTTGTCTGATAAGAAAATTTGTTAGATTCCGGTATCACGATAAGTTGTTGAACAATATCATTTATTACTTCGGGGATTTCACAAATAACTTATTTTACAAATTCAACGTTACATGTCCAAATTTTTAAATTTTTGTTGATTGTGATTAATTGGTTGTTATTGGGTTTAACGTCACCTTCAGCAGCATTTCAGCTATTTCGTGACGGTCAGTTTTAGCGATGGAGGAAGCCGGACTGCCCGGAGAACAACCAAAATTTGGCAGGTAACTGACATACCTTATCACTGACGATTGTAAGTCGAATTCACCTTTTTTGTAATGTACAAAATGGGGCGCACACTCATACCGCAGTGGTGATAGACTACAGGGATTGTATATGTAGTAGAACTACCTTACCCAATCGGCCAACCAGGCCCTATTTGTTGTATGTGACACATTAGACTCTTTCCAAGTGCAAATATGCACAAAACAATAATAATGCAAATACTAGTTGATCGAATTGTTGATGTCACATCAGTCGTTCCAATAATGGTTCTGTACTCGAAAACACGTATTACAAAACTACAAAAATGTAACTATAGACGAATTTAAGACTTTTAATTTGTGTATTTATTTTCCAATTATATCTGTTTCTACACCAGGATAGCTAAAATAATAAAAATAATCAATAAACACATTTTATTTCACACTGTTATTGCCTTATTTTTTTTGTGGCGTTTGTTTTATGATCTGTTTGCTTCGTCTTCGTCATTTTCGTTATTTTAGATCATATTTGGTAATTTGTTCTCTGTCAGTTTTTAAACATCTTTGACTTTATGGTCTTCAAAACGTTTAGATTTTATCTGCACTGAAGAGACATAAGTTGTCGAAATTCGCATATGGAGAATCAAAATTCACAGTAACTTCGGTATTTTGTTATTTGTTACCACTGGGTCGATTCCTCTGCTGGTGGACTGTTAGTCTCCGAGGGTATTCACCAGCCCAGTAGTCAGTACTTCGGTGCTGACCCGAAAACCGATTCTAATTTGAACCTTACAATATCTAATTTTTGTACATTTTGTTGAAAACTAAGGAGTATCTCCCTCGTGCAAAGCTCTGTCCTTAGCTGATTTTGGCTTTCTATTTAGATCATATTTGGTAATTTGTTCTCTATCAGTTTTTAAACATCTTTGACTTTATGGTCTTCCAAACGTTTAAATTTTATCTGCCCTGAAGAGACATAAGTTGTCGAAATGCGCATATGCAGAATCAAAATTCACAGTAACTTCGGTATTTTGTTATTACGTCTCTCTATTTGTATGTAACCTTTGTATTGCTATCGGCTCTTGCTTCGGTATTAATTTTGAAATTTATTTATCATTTTATCAAAATGATGTTTTTATCATTGTGTTTATTTTGTAAAGGTCAGTCAACTCAGTGAAGTTTTTTTCTAAGACTGATGGTACTTAATAAAATGGTGATATATAGTGTCAAAAAAGTCCAATTGTGTAGTATGCGCATTATTATGTAAAAACAAATGAAGTAAAAACGCACATGAGACAAAGTCTCTACAAATTCATCGTAAAAAAGGAATTAAACGACGCTTTTGTTGTTGTTCTTCATCTTAAAGTCACCATGAGGCTTTGAACAATTAGCCTTGCTCATTACTCATAGTAACCCTTTTTATTACTTTCATTACTTTGAATTCCAAAGAAATGTAACACAATCAGTTCCAATTTAAATTCTTTTTTTGATACTGACCAATGAAATTCAATAGTTCAGCGACAATTGTAAGAATTAGTCATTGCATTTTTATTTTCTTACCACTTCTCTGTTTTCCTCCCGAATATTTTGAATTTGATTACAAGAAGAACAACCATCAATGAATATATCATTTCTTAAAATACAGGACTTTTAATCTTGTTCATTGACTACATATTCCTTTAATTTATTCACTGTTCTAGCAGATTATTCATATACATAATAATAATGGTACAAAATTAAATCCATTGATGAAAGGACATTTTGATTGTTTGATGGTTTTTAAATACATGTAGGAAGTTATTCCCTGAAATAGCTAATGAAGCAAGTCTTTACTAGGGCTTACACAGAAAAAACAAAAGCATTTAGCTCAGTCCTTTCATTTCAGCTTCCGCTACACAGACGATGTACTTTCTCTTAATAATCCAAAATTCTAGGAATATTTACACCCGATCTATCCCAATGAGCTTGAAATTAAAGAGACTACTGATACACCTACTTCAGCTTTGTACTTAGATATTTTGATAAACATGGACGTATGAAGTCTAAGTTATATGACAAACGTGATGACTTTAACTTCCCAATTGTGAACTTTCCCTTTCTGAGCAACAATATACCTACCTCTCCAGCATATGTTTTGTACATTTCACAGTTGATTCGCTACTGTCAAGCATATATTGTATACAGTGATGTTTTGTACATTTCAGAGTTGATTCGTTACTGTCAAGCATATATTGTATACATTGATTTTTTGATTGCTTAGTCAGGGATTCATTCAGCCTTTGCTACTTTAATCCCTTCAGAAATTCTATGGCCGTCACCATGAAATCATTGACAGATATGACGTGTCTTTATTCCGAATGAAAATGGACATTTTTAGCAAGATTTCACGTCTACACGGATTTGACATACCCGGTTTTGACTCTACCCTGGATTTACTCACTGATAGTGTGATTGGTACCACTAGTGGAGCAGGACATGCTTACCCTTCCGGAGCACCTGATGTCACCTCGTTTTCATGGGAGTTCACACTATGAATGTCCTAGTTCTTAATGTCGTCTTTTTTTATTTCCGTCTATTGTGGCTGTCTCACGTCCTTGTTTTGTCTTTGTTTTTCTCTGTTTTCGTTTTTGCCATGTCTTTGGACTTCGATTTTTATAATCATCACTTCCTTTGTTTCTTCGGTATTCTACTGCCATTGTTAAATGTCACAATGATGAAAAAAAAAGAAAAAAAAAACAAAATTAGATTTGCAATTGCAGGCAATAGCTGATGTCGCCCCTGTCAGTCAATTCAATTATTCCAGCTTGTTCGCAGCGTCAAAATCTACCTAGAAATAAATTTTCGTTGAAATCGGACGAAGCTGAAATTTTTACGTAATTTGGCGGCCATCTTGAAAGTGACAGCCATTTCGAAGAAAATGTTTACGTAAATTCCGTCCTCTCATTTTACTTAACATTTATACAAAATATGAACAATTTCTGCACAGCTGATCCTAAGATATCATATCGTTAATTTTGTAACGTAAAATAGCGGCCATCTTGAAAATAGCGGCCATTTTGAAACTTTTGGCCGGTGCATGCACATTTTCTCATGGTGGTCCAACTTTGTGCCAAGTATGAATGAATTCTGTCCAGGCATCTCTGAGAAAAGGCGTGGACAAAATCCTTGGGAGAAAGAAAGAAAGAATAATGAAAAATTACAAAGAACGGACCAAAAACAATATGTCGTCCCGACTACGTCTGGGGCGACATACAAACAATAAAACATTAAATTATAAATACTATATACCACATATGATTGCTACGGGAATTAAACAAAACAATTTGTCCTTGTTATTTTTATTTCATGTCCCTAAGATATAATCAAAACCTTTGCAGCTGAAGACTGCACAAAATATACTGATGAATTCAACAAATTATAGAAGGCCATGAGCGAATCCTGACAACATAACTGATTTCTAATCTTGTCCCATGAATAACATAAGAAGTTATCATGAAAAAGTTGTATGAAATCAAAAGAAAGATTCAACATCAGTTTTTTATATGATAAGACAAAAAAAAAAGCTTTATAAAGTCAAGTATTCTACAACTTTTCTTTATCAATACTACTAGTTACATTGGAATTAATACTTTGTTTTTCTTTGCTTGCACTAGATTAAATGTGACCTTCAGCATTATTTTAGCTGTATTGTGGCTGTCAATTTTAGTGATTAAGATGTTTTCGGAGAACAACCTACTCTGGGTAGGTAACTGACATACTTTTCGCATTGGTTGCAAGTAGAAAAAAATACAAAGATACCGAAGTTGCAGTAAAAAAATTGTTATGCTGTACACGCGTTTCAAGGAATAACCTCTCATCATCACCCTTTTCGATAAATTACTAATTGACTTTGCCAAATTTTCCTGAGAACTCTCATTTAATGAATTTTAATGTTTTATTGAGAAATTCAGACACAGTTGAGTCATCGTTTTTGTTCAAAATTCAGAATTCAGTCTGTCTCTTTTTTTATTTTTTATTTTTTGTCTTTTCCATTTTTACATGCATTTCGAACAAATAACATAATTACCTTTATAACTTAATAAAGCACTTTCATGCTGTTTTTGACTCCTTCTTCAATCTGATAACCTACAAATTGCTTAGATAACTGTCCGAAAGAAAAAAATCATTGCCGGGGATGGAAATAGCATTGATGGTTCCTCACGACATCAAGTCAGTCGGTAGACATGCAGACATGTCTCAAAACCATTGATAGATAGGGTCCAGTGTTACAAAAAACTCAATTCTGAGTTGTAACGACTCTCCCATAAAAAGCAGTGTTTACGAGAAGCTGCTATTTTTTGTGAAGCAATGTGTATTAGTTTTACTTGAAGCAGTAATCTAATGCACTAGCGAGCAAATAGACTACATGTACCATGCAATCATGGGAAAAGGAAGGGATATTAAATCAAACTGAAATAGCCACTACATAAAGAGTAAAATTTTACCTCCTTTCGCATATGTAAAACCTTTCAGCTTTACATGAGATATCGTTAAATTTACACTGTGAATAACTGCAATTCATTTCCAAGCAGTCTTCATTTCCGGCATGATTATCTGGTTGACCTGGCCACCATGGCAGTGATATGATTGCCTTGTCAGTAGATGACCATTGCCAAGCTCCTTCAAAAATGTCGTCTCTACCTCCAATCAAGTATCTGATATCTGAAAAGGTTATATTTTCAATTATTTCTTGAACCTACCTAGATTGCTTTCTAAACATTTGTGAGCATTCAAGGTAACTTGATATGCAATTAAGACAGGACTAAAGGTTTTCCTCTTTTTATAGTGCAATATACGATATTGATATATTTCAAATTAACAAAAAATTGTACCCAGATGATAGAGAAAAAAATAATTATAACTTCGTAGTTTGAAGTGTTTGTTTTACAACTCAACTTTGCTTGTTTGTGTATTACCTAAGGAAGTTGGGGTGTCTAAAACTGAGCATCTTTTTTGCGCATCTGAGCAAAAATTCAATAATTCAATGAGAACGTTGTCAAAATGATTTTGCATGTCTTTCATACTAATAATTTAAATAAAAATGAACTATAAGTATCAAGTTTGTTACATATTTTTCAAAAATTCAAAAAGTTTATCAAAGGGCGAAAATTGCCTTGAATAGTGGTATAGATTTATTTCCCATATTGAAAACTTATTTGACCAATCTTTAGAACTCTGTATCTCTTTTGATATTCGCTTGATTCCCAATTTTTTTGCATATTTTTAAAGCATATTGCTCAAAGTTTCATTGTACACATTAAAAAGAAAAGTTCATATGACAGAAATGAAGACACCCGGCTTCCTTAAGAAGAATAGAGATGCATTAAAAAAAAACTGGGCATTTTTGTTTTTGTTTTTTTTTTTGTTTTTGTTTTTGTTTTGTTTTTGTTTTGTTTTGTTTTTTGTTTTTGTTTTTGTTTTGTTTTTGTTTTTTTGTTTGTTTCACATTTCACATTCTAACAATTCATTTTTTACCAATTATTTGCCGAAATGATATATTATCATCGGCTAAAGAGCTAGCATCGTGATTAATTTATTATACGGTAAGGCAATAAATGTTTTTATCTTCTGTTTGACCTTTCCATAAGTTTCTTTTCTATTATAGCGATATTTCGATATATTACACGTTTGTGCGTGTTAAAAGTATCCAATATTACAAGACTATTCATAGATACAATATAATATTGTTGCAACATAGAACGTTTTAAAATACAATTTTAATGCTTAAATAATACCTTTTACAAATTAAGATTACGATTTCAAAAGATCGTAAATGAACATAACCTATTGATCAGTTTGAGAAGCGGATCTTCCGTAACACTTCGAGGGTGCTGCACACATACTTACGAGAAATATACTGTCCCTTTTTTAAGGAACGAGAATTTAAAATTTGTCACTTTTCTTTTTATATCATTTTCAAGAAACACTGCAAATAATACCCCCTCCCCCACAGCACAAAATCATGTGAATCTTATGCAAACGCATTTCACGAAATTATCTTTGTACAAGCCCCGAATAACCCACGTGGTTCCATTGATATACGCATCAACAAAGGGGTATTTTTCTGCGCGCGCTCACGGAAACACTTTAGATTGTCAGTATAGGAGCATCTACAGACTATATGATATAATTCTGTAACAAAAATAAATCCCAAAATACAATAAATGTAGAAAGTTTTACCTTTCTTTCCATTAGTGTCAAAATACTTATTTTGTGCCTTGCTCAAAATCACAATTTAGAGTATCTTGTTTGCACCAAGATCAATATGAAAATCCATAAGGTTATTCCGCATTTACAGATTATGTAAAATAATGCTACAACAAAAGTACATATTCGACACAAAAAAATGTAATAGACCTTGAAGGTAATTTTTCTTATCATTTTTAGAAATCAGTTTATAGATAGTCACGATCTTTATGGAAAGGAGATTAGGTATTATTATAACAATACTACCGAATAAAATTGTCAAGAATAAAAGTTCAACAGCGGAAAAGCAAAGCAGGTGGGAAACTATCGGAAAAATATAAGCCGCCAAGGTCCTAACTTTGTACAGGCATTTCAAAAGAAATGTTGAGTTAGACCGGTTTTATTGTGAGTCAAACATCCCAAATTTTAAGTTACAACGGCAATAAAATTTAGAAGGAACAGAGGAGTGGTATTTATAAAAATCGATTTCCAACAACATGGCAAAACGAGAACACAGAAAACGATGACGTTTGACAGCTACAAAACACAGAAAAAACACAACATTCAAAACCAAAGAACTCACAGTGAGAACTCCCGTGAAACCGAGAATGACATTAGGTGCTGCGGAAGGGTAAGCATGTCCTGCTCTGTCACGCGATTAGTGAGGCAAATGCGTTTCTGAAAGATCTTATATAATAGCTCAAACTGATACTTCGAATTTTTTCCACAAGGTTAAAGAACTTTTAATGATGGTACATGTACAGTATGAAACAGAATTTGTTAAAGGCTTGATTATAAGGCTGTCACGACGATAAACATGTCTAATGAGAAAGTTTGTATGATTTGTACTAGCTCTCTCGTAACGAATCAACTGTGACATATACATACCGTTAGCAGAAGGAGTTGAAATATTGAAGTCCATATTAGAAAAATTGATGATTTTGAAATCCAAATCGTTCCTTTTGTCGTACGTTTTAGACATTTTCACCGTAAGCTGAAACCGAAACCAATTTAACTTGAATAATATTCAACATTTAAAGAGTTTCTGTGATATAAATCATACTTGCACAAGTCTTTGAACTATATAGATTATCTTTTTACAAAGTTTTTATTCTTTTCGACGATTTAGAATAAACGTCTAAGGGATAGTGCAGCACATAATTCAACATTTGTGAAAAAGTACATAAGATTTGATGTTTTGCTATTCAAATTGTGTTCGTGTGTATGGAGTGGCAATTTGGTGGCCGGATATATATCTGGATAAAGATGCTATAGCATACAGATTAATTGATCCTTCAGGTTCATAGGAATAATAGTCTCTACTAAGAGATTGTTATATACTAGTAAGTATATGTCAAGCCAAATTGGACAAAAAACGTGATATATTAATATAAACAATTAATATTTAAAACAATTCATTTCAAGATATTTATAATTCAATTGTCAATATTCATAATTCGCTAATTAATGTTTATAAATGGAAAAAGAACTATTTTCATTATACTGAATTGCAAATAAAAATAAATAAAGTATTATATGATTTATTAATATTAATAAATGAATTTTGATATATTGCCAAGAATTGATAAGTTAACATTTAGCATTCTTGCTTATTTCTAAATATTTATATTATTCTATAGATATTTATAATCCATTTATTCATATTTACTAATCATTAATACATTTTTATTATTTATAATGAATTAAATAATATTAATAATTTATTTATCAATCTTTATAATTCAATTATAAATATTAAAAATTATTTCTACTTATTAATATTGACAAATGAATTGTTAAAAAGTATCAATTAAATTCTAACTTCGAACAATTAAATCACATTTTTTTAGAAATGAATTGCTAATATTAACAATTTATCATTAATAATTTTGATTATTAATAGATCAAGTATTTTTGCCCACTTTTGCCTGCCTTATTTATAAATATAAACAATTCATTATACATGTTCATAATTCATCTTTTAATGTAAATAATATTAACAATTGGTAATTAATATTTATAATTCATTTATTATGTGTTATTCATTTATTATGTCATCCTCGTGTGTTTTGTGGGCATGTGGTGTCTTTGGTCTTCCGTGTTCTGGTGTTCTTGCTTTTGCCTTTTCTCTGGACATCGATTTATGTAATCTTGTGCTTTGTTCCTTCGGTATTCTACTGCCGTTGTTTTTATCAATACTAATAAAGCAATTATAAATATTTACAATGACTTTTTTGCATTTATAATTTCTGCTTATTTCTTATATTTAAAATTAATATATGAATATCTTAACTTCATTTATCAATATTATTCTTCATTTATTATCATGACGAAGATGGACGTTTGAAATCTAAGCTATATGATAAGCGTGATGATTTTAATTTGCCAATTGTGAACTTTTCCTCTCTTAGCAGCGATTTACCTACTTCTCCAGCCCATGGAGTGTACATTCCACAGTTGATTTGATATTTTTTAACAGAGCAAAACACTGTCCCATAAGCTGCTTAGTCAGGGATTTGTTCAACCTATGTTAATTGCATCCCTCAAGAAATTCTATGGCCGTCACCATAACATCATTGAAAAATATGACGTTAACAATGAAGGGATATGGAGTAAATGCAAATGAGACAAAATCAGTGTCAGTATCCCAAATAAAAGTGGACATTTTCAGCTAGATTCACGTCTTCCCGGATTTGACTGCCGACTTTGACATTTTCCCGGATTAACTCACTCACAGTGTGACGTGTGCTGTTAACAGAGCAGGACATGCTTACCCTTCCGGAGCACCTGATGTCACTCTCAGTTTCACTTGAGTTCACACTGTGAGTGCGTTTGTTTTGAATGTAAGTTGTAATTTCTATTGCTGTGCTTTGTATCTGTCTAACGTCTTTGTTTTCTGTGTTCTTGTTTTGGCCATGACTCCTTTGTTCCTTCGGTTATCTACTGCCGTTGTTATTTATATTGGGAAATCTTTTATAAATATTTCTAATTGATTTATTGATATTAATAATTCATTTATTGATATTTACAATTCAATATAATACTAATGATTTTTTTCAATTTATAAATAATAATTAATGAATTTTGAATATTGCCAATTAAATTATAAACAATTAAAGATATCTGTAAATAAAGTGTTTTAATATTAATTTTTTGCATTTATAAATCACGTATTTTGTCCAATTTGGCTTCCCATCAATCTACAAGTGTATAACAATCTCTTAGAAAAGACTTTTGTTCCTATGGACTTGTAGCATCAATGAATCCGTATGTTATAGCAGCTTTCACCTGATTTCACATATATATCCGGCCATTCAATTGCCACTCCATACACGCAAAGACAATTTTAATACTGAAGTTACATTTACAAATGTTGAATTTTGCGCTGCACTATCGCTAAGACGCATATTCTTGCTCCTCGAAAAGAATAAAACCCTTGTTAAAGGATAATCTTTATAGTTAAAAGACTTATGCAGGTATGATTTATAACTTTTGAAAGTTGAATATTATTCAAGTTAATTTGGTTTCGGTATCGGTCTCGGTTTCAGTTTCGGTTTCGGCTTATGGTGAAAATGTCTTTTAGTACTGAGAAGACCATTTTCGTCAAATCTAGATGTCAGACCCAAAAATATAGGTCTAGTGGTTTCTTCCATTTCCCTAATCTCTAGTTCTGGAGGATATATTAATGGGATCCGGTAAAAAAAAATGTTACTAATGGAAAGAAAATTATCATTGTATCTTTCAGTAAATTTGAAGGATCTAGCATCTTTTATTTTATCCTAGAAGAATTCAGTCTACTTTATAAATATAAAACAATTCTTCGAGTAGAGGAGCACAATTTGTGCCCATTGGTTCACCAACTTGCTGTTGATAAATAGCGGCTCCAATTTTGACAAATATATTATCAATAAGAAAATCAAGCATACTGCACACCAGATTTCTATCGTAGCATACTTTTCCTTAATCTGGATTAACTACCTTATGTAACAAATGTATTAAATCGGAAAAGGCTCTTTGAATGATATTATTATGGTTTTGAGGTAGAATTTTTAAAAAGAAAAAAAGATTTGACAGTTTCGTGGAATTTGAAACCTCACACGTTGAATTAAAAGTTTTTGAAACTGTTTGCCCTTTGTCAAAACAAATTCTAAAAAATATATAATTGCTACATAGAATTCCAAAAAATAAGTGGCCTTTGATACTATCGTGAAATTTACCAAAATCTAGAATCAAATATATTATTGAATCCAATTAGTGAAAATGTCTATTGTAATAAACACAAATTCTACAAGTGTTGGTGATAGATAGAATGCCAAATAAGAGTAGTTAAGACTATCTTGAATATATGAACCAAATATTTTTGAAACAAAATGGTAATAATGTTTGTTTAAAAACAATTTCTTAAAAGTGTAATGGCTAGCTAGAATTCAGAAATATAAATGGTCTGTGATTATCTCAGGAAATTAACCTATGTTGAAATCAAATAATATTGAAATTCAATTGGTGAAAATATTTGTCTTAATCAAAACAAATTATAAATTGTGTTTGCTTAGTATAATTCAAGACAAATAAGTGATCTAAACTGTTTTCTACTTAGTTTACTTTATATCAATAGGAGTCTAGGATGATGTCTTGATTACTCGTTATTTTGGGACCGACTCCTATTTGCCATTGGGTGTGGAGTTTCCTCACCGATCATTGAAGATCTTATGGTGGCTTAATTTGAGTTGTTATTACTCCCCTTTGGGTGCTTGTCTCTTTGACATATTCCACATTTCCCTTCTTTTTTCTACAATCCAATATTTTTGAAATCTACTTAGTAAAAATGTTTGCTCCAATAAAAAAAAATACTGGAATTGTTGTGAAGTAAATTTTTAAACAATAGTCGTCTTTCAGTCTTTCGGGATATTTACCAAAATTGGAATCACATTTTAGAAATCTAACTATTCAGAATTTTGTTTTTTTAACCAAACAGTGTTAGAAAAATAAGATTACATGCTAAATTCTAAAAAAGAATGATATATATGAAATTAAACGCCTAATAAAAAGAATGAAATATAAAATTATATGCAAAATTCTTTTAAAAATGAGTCTTTGACATTTTAATAAAATAAACCAAAGTTCGAATAAGAAATTTCAAGTCCTTATTGAGGACCTACAGACTGTATACAATATTTCAGCAACAACATTCAATCCCGCGACCCAAAAATGTAAGAGGAGTTTACGTGGCATTCAATTTATGTCAAAAACATATATTAGAGCCTTTCTCAAATACACAGTTTTGGGTATCTTGTGTTGCACCAAAATCCGAAAGCTTCTTGTGCAGCTACATGCAATATGCATCAAATCTACAGCAAATGTAAATTCCTTAGTCTAAAAATGTAGAAGTAATTCGCGTTATATTTGTTATATTCCAATCGACATCTTTTGACTGTTTGTTTGAACTTAGACCAATATCAAAAAAACTGAAAGCTTTTTTTCGCATCTGCAGCATAAATGCAACAATCAGATAACTAAATAAAAACCTTAAATCCCACAAAGGAATATAATGTCGCGTCACAAGAACGTGTGACGGACGAGGCCAACGAAAATATATCCGAAATTTCATTCGAAAGTTCAGGGACACACACATACACACACACAAGCGCGCGTTCACAAAAAGGAAAGGAAACGAAATATAACTACAAAAATTGTGCGCAAAGAAGGCTAATAAGTACGCGCCCCGCCCCGCTGCTCCCCATTCTATTCTATTGAAAAAAAAAATCATATTTCGGAATAGTTGGTGCACAATGGCCATACGCACTGGATATTCTATGAATTAAAATAAGTTGTCAATGAAGATTTGTCGCCACAAAGTGTGAACAAATATGGTAGACGGACATGTGGACGTACGAACGGATGGACAAATATACAAATGACCAACATGATCACTCTATACCGACCCTCATAGCTATAGAAATTAATAATAGATAAACATTCCAACGACTACCCTAGTAATCATTTCAAAGTACTTGTAGGGTAAAACATAACCATTTTATGGTGTATGGTGTATTGATGTATGGTTCAATGGTGCATGGTGTATTGTTCAATGCATGGTTCATGGTGTATATGGTGTAATGGTGAATGGTGTTGCAACGTGAACCATACACTATGAACCATACACCATACACTATGAACCATACTCCATACACCATATCCCATACTCCGTACTCGGTAACTCTGGGCCATATATACACGATCGAGCGACACGATGTGAACGAGAGATAACTGCGCAATCGAAGTTAATAAAAAATTCATTTTTAAGAATATGTTAACCTTATAAAAGAATGATAAAGAAAATTAATCGTGCTATTTTTTACATCCATAGATAATAACTATTAGCCAAACAAAAAAAAATAATAATAAAAACGCCAAAAACATGTAGTGACAAAAGGCGCATATCTTTTTTATTATTTTTAACTTAAACCGAAGACGTGAATAGAAAACGGCAAAAACATATTTTTAAATTTGTATTTTAACGTATTCATGAATTTTCCGCTGAAAACCGATGGACAATTAAATTATGTTCGTGAAGATCGCGATTGTTCCATTGTTGTGTTAATGACACAATATATTTCTCAATGAATATTGCAAAAACTTGATAAATTAAGCAATTTTTTTCAACAATATTCCAATCCCGAAAACTTGCCAGAAAATATTATGACATGACGTATTGATGTTCTTTTACTCACAGTGCGCAAACGGATTTTTTCCGCGTTTCTAATTTAACAAACACTCATATTTATAATGGAATAAAAAAGATAACAGGAAACACCTACAATGGCCGAAAAACACAGCCACATGCCAGAAAGTAAATAGGAACTGCACAAGAAAAAAACCCACAATAAAAATACAAAAGACAAACATAAACAACGATAGGAACTCGGGACAGCCGGACTTGGTACCGGCACTAGCAAAAGCCAGCGGTAGGGTTAAACCGGTTTATGGGTACCCAAACCTCCCCTTTCTCTGTCCCGTTTCCCTATCGTAGAATAAACATACGAATAAAACCCATACAGGTAGACTACTAACTCCATGACCACAATCTAGAAAAGAAAAATGGGGGGACAAAACGTAATTTTGAAAGATGGGTCAAAGAGTGCTCGCCGCTAAACTGCCGGCTAGCTCAAGGAGCCTAGTCTGCTGGTAAAACACTGTCGCACTACGGAAGGAAAATCAAATTCAAAACTCCCAATGGGTTTGGTAAAGAATCGTCATGTATTTCAGTAGACATCGGCAGTATCAGTGAGAGGCCAGTATGTGTGTAAAATCCTCAGGTCACTGGATCCCAAAGCTAATTTAACGGACACGTGCAGAATATCCTGTCGATATCCCCTATTGCGTAAAGGATGTAAGTTACGTCCCAGTTTTTCTGGATTTTTAATCAGTTTCTGGCATTTTTTAACATTTCCGTAAAATCAAGGATGGGAAATGCCCTTAGAAACAAGCTGTTTGCGAGTGACATTATATTTAGAAGTCAGATGTTCATATCTTTGATAAAACTTTTTAAATGTATTTAACAATTTATGAAATCCGTAATAAGTATGATTTGCTGTAACTGTCAGCTAAAACTCAAATTTAGCACACATTTGTCTAAACGATGCAAAAATGGTGTATGCATAGTATATGCCATTTTGTCACAATGCTATCTAGCTGCTGTGACTCAAATTTGGTACCAATTTCCTGAAAACATGCAACAATAAGGTTATCAATAGTATAGTACATGGCGTAAATGCCATCTAGTACTCAATTTAGTACAAATGTATTTAAAATATGTAACAATATGGATAAAAATGGCATGCCATATTATACAAATGCCATCTAATACTCAGATTTTGTACAAATTTACTGAAAAGATTCGACAATATAGATTTCTATAGTATGCGATATGGAGTGAATGCCATCTACACTGCAAATTTTTCACCAATTTACTCTAAACATGCAACAATAGGGATACAGATACTATGAGATATGGTGTAAATGCCATTCAGTACTCAAATTTGGTGCAAATATACTGAAAACATGCAAGAATAGGGATATCTATAGTATGCGATATGGTGTAAATGCCATCTAATACTAAAATTTGGTACAAATTTACTGAAAATAAGCAAAAATAGGAATATCGATATTATGCAATATGGTGTAAATGCTATCTATTACTCAAATTTGTTACAGAGGACAAGGTGCGATAAGGGGTTGATTTGGCCAAAGATTCCAGTGAATTTTAAAGTTGCACCTCAAGATTTTCTTTCATGTTCGTTTCAAAGTTGAGATCAAATTAGCAGAAAAAATACAAAAGTTAGAACCAATGATGTCACAATCAGTACAATTCTGACCTCATGAAAAGGCTACTTTTGAGCATTTTCATAAAAATATACCGAATCTGACAGACTTTCGAACAGTTTTCCGAACCGGAAATATCAAGCACATTATATAATTTACCAACACATTGGTACAAGTGAATTGAACCTCTCATACAAATATTTTTGTGGTTCTTGCATGTGCTCTATATTTCCTACACAGAAAAAGAAGCCATATTGCTCAAATTTGTCATTTTTGACAAAATCTTCAATTTGTCCCTTCTTCTATACTCAAAAACTCAGAAATCATACATCAATATTTGAGAAATGTTACTGTTTACTGAAAAGCAAAACCCATAGAATATTTCCATGAGAAAATTTTATGACCTCAACCAAATTTATTTTTTAGGCCATATAAGGCCCTTATCGCCTCTACTCCTTTATTGAAAATATCCAACAATAGAGATATCGATATTTTGCAATATGATGGAAATGCCATCTAGTAAGGTACTCAAATTTGGTACAATTATACTGAAAACATGCAACAATAGGGATATCAATAGGATGCAATATGGTGTAAATGCAATCTAATACTAAAATTTGGCAGAAATTTACTGAAAATATGCAACAATACGGATATAGATATTATACGACATGATGTAAATGATATCTACAACTCAAATTTTGTGCAAATTTACTGAAAATATGCAACAATAGACATATCGATAGTATGTGATATGATGTAAATGTCATCTAGTACTCAAATTTGGTACAAGTATACTGAAAACATGCAAAAATAGGGATATCGATAGTGTATGATATGATGTAAATGCCATCTAATACTCAAATTTGGTACAAATTTACTGAAAATATGCAACAATATGGAAAGAAAGGGCATGCCGTATGGTTCAAAAGCAAACTTATACTCAAAATTAGGTACAAATCTACAGAAAAAATTCATTAATATAGATATCTGTAGTATGCGATATGATGTTAATGTCATCTAGTGCTCAAATTTGGTAGAAATATACTGCAAATATGCAAAAATAGTGATATTGATAGTATGCGATATGATGTAAATGCCATCTAGTACCAAACTTTGGTACAAAGTTACTGAAAACATGCAACACTAGGGGTATTGATAGTATGCAATATGGTGCAAATGCAATCTAATAGTCAAATTTGGTACAAATTTGCTGAAAATATGCAACAATAGGGATATTGATAATATGGGAAATGGTGTAAATGCCATCTAGTACTCAAATTTGGTACAAATTTAATGAAAATATGCAACAATATGGATAGAGATGGCATGCCATATGGTGCAAATGCCATCAAATACTCAAAATTAGGTACAAATTTACTGAAAAGATTCATTATTATAGATATTGGTACAAATTTACTGAAAATATGCAAAAATAGGGATATCAATAGAATTCGATATGGTATAAATGCCATCTGGTACTCAAATTTGGTACATATATA
Organism: Modiolus philippinarum; assembly: GCA_002080025.1. Taxonomy (NCBI): domain Eukaryota; kingdom Metazoa; phylum Mollusca; class Bivalvia; order Mytilida; family Modiolidae; genus Modiolus; species Modiolus philippinarum. The sequence goes on along the minus strand of MJUU01044150.1, from coordinate 112,440 downwards.
CTGAAAACATGCAACAATAGGGATATCGATAGTATGCGATATGGTGTAAATGCCGTCTAATACTCAAATTTCGTACAAATTTACCGAAAACATGCAGCAATAGGGATATCGATAGTACGTGATATGATGTAAAGGCCCTCTAATACTTAACTTGGTACAAATTTACTAAAAATATGCAACAATAGGGATATTGATAGTATGGGATATGGTGTAAATGCCATCTAGTAGTACACAAATTTGGTACAAATTTATTGAAAATATGCAACTATATGGAAAGAGATGACATGCCATATGGTGCAAATGCCATCTTATATGCAAAATTTGGTACAAATTTACTGAAAAGATTCATTAATATAGATATCTTTAGTTATGAAATGATGTAAATGTCATCTTATAATCAAATTTGGTACAAATTTACTGAAAACATGCAACCATAGGGATATCGATAGTATGTGATATGATGTAAATGCCATCTAATACTCAAATTAGGTACACCTTTACTGAAAATATGCAACAATAGGGATATCGATAGTATTCAATATGGTGTAAATGCCATCTAGTACTCAAATTTGGTACACATTTACTGAAAATATGCATCAATAGAGATATCGATATTATGCGATATGGCTTAAATGTTAAGGCTATCTAGTACTCAAATTTGGTACAAAAATACTGAAAACATGCAACAATGGGATATAGATAGTATGCGATAAGGAGTAAATGCCATCTACTCTTCACAGTTGGCACAAATTTACTGAAAATATGCAACAATAGGAATATAGATTGTATGCGATATGGTGTAAATGCCATCTAGTACTCAAATTTGGTGCAAATATACTGAAAAAATGCAACAATAGGGATATAAATATTATGTGATATGGTGTAAATGCCATCTTATACTCAAATTTGGTACAAATTTACTGAACAAATGCAACAATAGAGATATCGATATTATGTGATATAATGTAAATGTCATCTAGTACTTACATTTGGTACAAATATACTGAAAACATGCAACATTAGGGATATCGATAGTATGCGATATAGTGTAAATGCCATCTAATACTCAAATATGGTACAAACATGCACTAATTTGGATATCGATATTATGCGATATGATGTAAATGCCATGTAGTACTCAAATTTGGTACAAATATACTGAAAACATGCAACAATAGGGATAAAGATAGTATGCGATATGGTGTAAATGCCATCTAATACTCAAATTTGGCACAAATTAACTGAAAATGTGCAACAATAGGGAAATCAATAGTATGCAATATGATGTAAATGCCGTCTAATAATCAAATATGCTACAAATGTACTGAAAACATGCAACAATAGGATATCGAAAGTATGCGATATGATGTAAATGCCATCTAGTACTCTATTTGCTACAAATGTACTGAAAACATGTAACAATAGGGATAACGATAGTACGTGATATGGTGTAAATGCCATCTATTACTCAAATATGGTACAAATTTACTGAAAATATGCAACAATAGGGATATCGATTGTATGTGAAATGGTGTAAATGCCATCTATAACTCAAATTTGGTACAAATTTACTGAAAATATGCAACAATAGGGACATCGCTGGTATGTGATATGGTGTAAATGCCATCTATTACTCAAATTTGGTACAAATGTACTGAAAATAAGCAACAATAGGGATAACGATATTATACGATATGGTGTAAATGCCAAATTTGGCACAAATTTACTATAATATGCAACAGTAGGGATATAGATAGTATGCAATATGATGTAAATGCCATCTAGTACTCAAATTTGGTGCAAATATGCTGAAAAAAATGCAACAAAAGGGATATCGATAGTATGCGATATGGTGTAAATATCATGTAATACTCAAATTTGGTACAAATTTACTGAAAATATGCAAAAATAGGGATATTGATATTATGCGATATAATGTAAATGCCATCTAGTGTTTAAATTTACTGAAAATATGCAACAGTTCGCATATCGATAGTATGTGATATGCCATCTAGTACTCAAATTGAAACAATATATATATTACTGAAAAAGATATCGTGTAAATAACATCTAGTACTCAAATTTTGTACAAATTTACTGAAAATATGCTACAATAGGGGCATCGATAGTACGCGAAATGGTGTAAATTTACTGCCACCTATTACTCAAATTCTCTATTTATATAATTAATGAGGGTTTTAAAGGAGTGGGTCATTGTACGGCGTATAAAAAATAATAATAGGTTCTGTTTGACGGAAGAAATATCGTAATTCTCGTGTGCAATGTACATTGTACGTGAAATAAGATTGTGTTTGCATGATGTGCGAAAAAAGTTATGTACGCTGTGCGATGATTACCTCTAAGCCTTTGCGGCCTTCATAATAATAGGTTAATGTACGCTCGAAAATCAAAAGATATACAAGGAGAAAAACGACATTTTAAAAGCGAGAAAAAGCAACACGCGAGATACGGCAAACGAAAATCTGTTTCACCCTTTTTTATTTACATGATTGTAAATAACAAGCTTTGTGAAAAGTAAATGAGATCTCGACAAATTTTTATTGAAAATCTGCATTTAGTCCCTCAAAAAGATAAAATTCATTTGCTGTATGCACCGGCAATTAACTTTATAAAATAAAAACTGAAATGCACATACATTTGAACATGTTGTACATTGTATTGGACATCGTGCGTATAGTTTAAGGTGTAAAGTATATGGTGCATGGTGTATGGTGCATGGTGTATGGTGCATGGTTTATGTTGAATGGTGTAAGGTTTATGGTGTATGGTATATGGTGTAATGGTTCAAGGTGTCTGGTTTAATGGTGCATGGTGTATGGTGTATGGTGTATGGTATAATGGTGTGATTGGTTATGTTTTACTGTACAAGCACTGTATGTTCGAACTTTGCATAAATGTCATAATATTTATTTTTTATTTTTTATTTATTTTTATTTTTTATTTTTTTTTGCTTTTTGTTTGCTTTGCGCCTTATACATGTTATACTTCAATAACTTCAAATCTGCATGCATATATTTCAGTGAGTGTTTGACCTGGTTTTCCAATTGTCACTCCAACGCTGAGTAGGAAATTGACCTGGTCTTTGTTGACGGGTTCAGCTAATTTACCATGGTGCTCATGACAACTTGCCTGTAAATATATAATGCATATTGTTGGAGGTAAAATATTCATAGCTTTTAATCTAATATTTAAGATTTACAGAATAATGGACCAGATTCGAGTTTTATTGGATTTCTTTCGTTTTTCATGATCTCGGAGGCAGTGTAAATGAGTTATTCTACTTGTGTAAATTTGCGTGAAACATGTACAAACGGAAAAACAAAAACCGAAAATTGACAAAACTGGAAATTAAAATATATACTGCTGTCAATTATTAGTTGCTATCAGAGGGATTTCTGGAATTAAGAATTAACCCTCAATCTATTAAAAGTAAAATAAATTAAGTTACGTTCATTTCCTTTTAAGGAATTAATTCAAAAATAAAGTCAAATTATAAGTATAAACGTTTCATTCAAACTTAATGAATATGTGTTTTCAAACAATTTCCGACGATTTCAAGAAAATGGGGGTCAATGTTATAAATTTACAATTATACAACACTATATTATGATACTCTCACTTATAATTATCTCCTAAATGGTTTTGTTAATGCTACAAATGTTTCCATAATTACATGTTCGGCATCGAATTCACTTTGTCTATGATGTTTTTACTTGTGAAGCCTCTGTCTCGCCCTAATATTGGCGTAAGGTACTAAATAAAAATATTTGTCTAAGGTTACAGATATATCTAACATATGCAATTTTTATTCTTGTTGACAGGATATTTCGCTCAGGGGAAGGTAGATCTCTTCAAAGCGGGATAATCTGGTTGAAAGAGATGATTATGTCCGATACACTCAAGATTTGGGATAAACTGACAGTAATTATCATGCCGGAAAAATAAGACCTTAGACACAGACAGATTTATTGTCATCACTGGATGTAAGTCATATGAAACTGCCCTTTATCTGCAGTTTACATTGAGTGACCTCCGGTATCATGATCAGGTTGCTCTCATATGTCGTGTTCAATAGCTGTGAATATCATATTTAAACTAATGTATCCGGATTTAATAGGGCAACTGGTTGATTCATTAGCGTACGCAGACATTTGGTCTCAAAATACTTAGTCTAACGAAAGATATATCTATAACAAGAGGCACTCAGGAGCCTGTATCGCTCACCTGGTCCTTGATTAACATAGACATTTTATGTTAAAGAGCCAATATACATGTATATAATTAAACTATGGTTCCAATATGCCCAATTAGCTTAAGGGAAGAAGACCGCTGTTAGTGTTCCCCATGGGGTCCAATGTTAAACTATGTTACCTGCTGGCAGCCATCTTGGATAAAGTGGAAACCTGAATTTTTTTCTTTTCAGGAGTCCACATAAAGACTATTTTGACCATGTTTGGTTCCATTGGCTCAGTAGTTTCAGAGGAGAAGATCTTTGAATATGCTTTCCCATAGGGTCCAATGTTAAAACTATGTTCCCCGCTGGTGGCCACATTGTATATAGCGTGAACCTGAAAAAACACCTTTTTGTAAGGGACCACTCAAGGACTATTGTTGCCAAGTTTGGTTCCAATTGGCCAAGTAGTTCCGGAGGAGAAGATCTTTGAACGTGTTTTCCCATCGGGTCCAAAGTTAAACTTTGTTTCCAGCTGGCAGCCATCTTGGGAATAGTGCAAACCAAAAAACACCATTTTTGTAAGGAATCGCCCAAGGACTATTATGACCAAGTTTGGATTAGTAGTTTCAGAAAAGAAGATGTTTGAATGTGTTTTCCAATAGGGTCCAATGTTAAAACTATGTTCCTCGCTGCGGCCATCTTGGATATTGCGCGGACCTGAAAAACAGCTTTTTTGTAAGGGACTACCAAGGACTATTGTGGCCAAGTTTGGTGCCAACTGGCTCAGTGGTTGCAGAGAAGAAGATCTTTGAATGTGTTTTCCTATTGGGTCAAATGTTAAAACTATGTTTCCCGCTGGCGACCATCTTGGATATCGCATGGACCTGAAAAATATCTTTTTTGTAAGAGACCACCAAGGACTATTGTGGCCAAGTTTGGTGCCAATTGGCTTAATAGTTTCAGAGAAGAAGATCTTTGAATGTGTTTTCCCATAGCTTCTAATGTTAAAACATATGTTTCCCGATGGCAGCCATCTTAGATGTCGCGTGGACCTGGAAAACCGCTTTTTTGTAAGGGACCACCAAAGGACTATTGTGGCCAAGTTTGGTGCCAATTAGCTAAGTAGTTTCAGAGAGAAGATCTTTGAATGTGTTTTACCATAGGGTCCAATGTTAAAACTATGTTTCCCGCTGGCGGCCATCTCGGATATCGCACTGACCTGAAAAAACAGCTAATTTGTAAGGGACCACCAAAGGACTATTTAGGCCAATTTTGGTGCCAATTGGCCCAGTAGTTGAAGAGAAGGAGATCTTTGAATATGCTTCCCCATAGGGTCCAATGTTTAAACTATGTTTCCCACTGGTGGCAATCTTGGATATCGTGCGGACCTGAAAAACGCTTTTTTGTAAGGGACCCCAAAGGACTATTTTGGCGAAGTTTGGTGTCAATTGGCTAAATAGTTTCAGAGAGGAAGATCTTTGAATGTGTTTTTCAAAAGGTCCAAATGTTAAAACTATGTTTCCCACTGGCGGCCATCTTGGATATTGCGTGGACCTGAAAAAAAACACCTTTTTTGTAAGGGACGACCAAAGGACTATTTATGACCAGTTTGTTTCCAGTTGGCTCATTAGTTTAAGGGAAGATCTTTGAATGTGTTTTTTCATAGGGTCCAATGTTAAAACTATGTTTCCCGCTGGCGGCCACCTTGAAAATCGCATGGACCTGAAAAACAACTTTTTTGTAAGGGACCACCAAAGGACTATTGTGGCCAAGTTTGATGCCAATTTGCCCACTTGTTTTAGAGAAAAAGATCTTTGAATGTGTTTTCCCATAGGGTCCAAAGTGACAGCAAAAGCTCACCCTGGCAATAGACAGGTGAGCTAAAATGTAGAGAACAGTACTTTCTATTAAAATGGAGGTGCTGTCGGAGATGTCTATAGCGTTCAACATGTAAAACGTCACCTATTCTACAGCCACTCAATACACCACCACAATTTGTGTATTGTGTACATTTGTCTCTATACAAAAATAATAAAATTAGTCCGGGGAGATCTTAAGGTTATTACACATTTGATAACCAAATTGTGAACGCATGTTATAGAAAATCAAAGCTTTTTACGCGTGCCTGAAGCGAGGCTTCCTCTGGTCAAACTTTTAAGTCCATCTGTCCTTAATTGGTTGTGTAAGATAGTTTCTAACAGTAATTTTCCAGCTTTCTGATAAGTTTTCCGTCGCCTAGGAACGTAAGATGTCAAGCAGTGTATGGTGGTAAACAAATCCCATTTTGTGGTTACAAATGTGAGAAAATAAATCAAACACCATTGAAAATGAAATATTTAGAAATCTCAGACACTCTCTGGTAAGATTTCAATGGTTCTCTGACTCGGCAAGCCTCGTCAGAGAAATATAGTATCTACCCCAAGGGAAAAGGCGAGATAGGCTGATCTCAAACCCGAAGGCTAAGATATCATGTCTATCCCAAAGCTTGCCGAGGGACGGAAAAAAGATTTCTTAGCCTGAGGGCTTGAGATCTGCCTATCTCGCATTTTCAAGAGGGTTTGATACTTTTTCTCGCTTTGACGTTCTGAAATAACCCGAAAAGCTAAGTACAGCTTTGACTTTTATATATCACAAACGTTCACGAGAAAAATAGTACGTCACAATTACTGTACGTTTACCAAAGATGGATGGTAACTTCCATGACTTCGTTGTCAAAAATCGGCGCACTATTTTAAAGCTCTGTTTAAATAAAACTGCATTTCTTGCAGTTCATGATACATTTCAGCTGAAAAGGTACATGTCAATTATTTAAACAGAAACAGTTATCAAATTAGAAATGAAATAAAACTGGATAAATCGCTTGAAAATTCGAAGCGATGGCAGACATCTTGAATTCATTTGCACGCGCCTGCGNCCCCCCCCCCCCCCCCCCCGCGAAGGTGTGAGATAAGCTGATCTCACCTACCCCAAATCACGAGATTTCTCTATTCCAAAGGCGAGAAATATTGGAATCTTATCCTTTGGTGTCTGAGATTTCTCGATCTTGCACTTTCTCCGGTGTTAGATTCATATAATCTATTGCAAATGAAGGATACCGATTGGTTGAATTACCAGTGATCTGATTGGTCAGTTTTTAGCTGCATCAGGTGCAGCTGCTGTTCTGGGCTGGGGTGTGGAGCTCTCTGCAATTGCACAGCCTGAGGTTGATGGGGCTCAGCTGTTGTTGCACATCTTAAGGTTAATTGGACATTGCTGCTACTGCCCCCATTTCTGAAGCTGGGACAACAGCAGTAATGGCAGCAACTGATACTGAATTTCGGAATAAAGCTGTTCAATACCGTCATTAGCGTAAATTTATTACTAAATTCCCACGAATCAAATTAGGGAAGTCGTCATGTATTTGATATTATCACTCTAGCTGTCCATTATTATTTAAGCAACATTTTTGCCAAAAAGTGGATTGAGGCTGTATAAAATACTGACCAATGAAATTCCATCAGAATATTCAACCAATCAGAAGTCTCCATTACAAATGAGTCAGCCAATTAGAAAAATGGAAAACAACCAACAAAAACCGCCTAACAAAATAAATCGACCTTTGATACGTAGGACTTTGACTTTATAATGGCTCAATGGACTGACTTCCTCAGTCACCAGACTGGCATTCTGTTTTGGAGTTATCCGTTTAGAAGAAAACAAACAAAACATAAGTGCGATTGAAAAACTATTTTAATTTGTTAGTGAATCACTTGAACAATAACGAAGTATGTTCATAACTAAATATTTTAATGTACTCTATACATAAATAATAACCATTTGTCTTTACGAGAAAAGATACCCGAGGTCGACATGTATGTAGAACAACAATACTTTGTATATTATTATTATTGCTATCAATCCAAGATAGTCTGTAGTACCATCAGAAACAAAAACAAAGGAGCCGAATTACCTCAAAAGCCTGGATGTTAGTCAACTGTATACTTTTGAAAAACGTACAGTTACCAGATTGCCTCCTTTTAATACAGAATCTGTTGAATACTACGTCACGTTGAAGGAGTTAAACGTATGGGTTATTTGAAAGACTAAAATAAAAAAAAAAACAGATCATTATCGACTCCATTTTAAATAACTTGACCAAGGGAATGAAATAAGAGTCCAATTGATTTTTGAAAGTCAAGATATGGATTTTCCCGTCAGACTAAAATAAAGGTGAATTTCTGTTGTTAGAAATAGAGCAACGTTAAGGTAATTAGAAACAACAAACAACCTTTCAAAGGATTTTGAGAACACTACAGGAAACTATGCCATCATGCCCTATTGAATCAGTATGGAGAAAGTTCTGAAGTGTGATGAACAAGCAAAACGAAAACTATAATGAATTTGCGTAAATAATCATTCTAAAGTCAGCATTTGGATCAATGTACTATAATATTACTATATTCATGATGAGCAAAAAAAAAATGATATCGTGATCTGATGAGAAAAAGCTTTGATCTACCCTTAGATACATTTACAAGGTTGTCGTTTCAAATATGATACGACCTTTGTATCTCACCAAGGATTTTTTTTATCATATAAGTATAGGGGGAAAATGTCAGTGTACTTGTTGTGGTGGTGTACATTTGTATTGGGTACCTTTTTTCCTCTTTACTCCTTCACTCTTGATTATATAAAGCAACTTTATTTTATAATGTTTCCATATTCATCTGTCATTAGACCGGGCATTACTAGACCTAAGTATTTTTAGCATTCTAATGAATAATTCAGATTAGATTCCTTTGCAGGGGGAATCAACAAATTACAAAAACAGGAAAACAGCAAACACCGATCTTTCAAGGATGGACAGAATAAAGTACAATGTATTTGTTTTGAGTGAAATTTATATGATTAAGAAGTCGCCGACCATACTTGATAGTTGCGACTATGTTTTTCCCGTCTGGGGTGCATAGAAATACAAATGTTATCAGATGAACTAAAACTCTCGAATGTATTAGACAGAATGTCATGCATAGATATCGTTCCTCCCTCTGAATGAAAACTATCTGAAAGAAAAAAGAACAGAAAATATGATGTCGACGGAAAATTAGTCCTAAAAACTTATCAATGGACTAAATAGACAACTCACAACCAAAATCTAAGATTTGAAGAATAAAAAATGTTCACAATTTTAAGAAATAAAGAAAATCTCTCAATTTGACAAGAAAAATGTGTATCTATATTTATACCGAATGGGCCAAATTGAACAAACAAGTAAAAAGCGACCGCAAAAATACGAGAACAGTATTTCCCTAGAAATGAAAAAGAGAATAAAAGAAAAAAAAAGAATATTCAGTCAGGCCTATAGAATAGCCAGTCACAAGTCTGAATAAATGCAGAGTGACTTAATTGAACAGCAAAAAATTAACACCCCCACATTAGATTTGACAAATATAGCATAAGTAACAGTAAGGAAGATATAAATTTTAAGTAAAGGTTAGTACATGTAAATTTAAATAGTTAGATTTCGAGATTAATGCAGAA
>MJUU01044150.1:58001-102495 GCA_002080025.1 Modiolus philippinarum | reverse complement strand
CAGACGTACATATAAATAATTCATCAAGCCCAGTATAATGTCTCACGATATTATCCATTGGGCAGGTATAGTATGAAGAGTTGTCACATACTTAGACAACTATATAAAAATTATAACAATGTGTGGCGGCATTCCTTGTCGAAAGACATTGAATCCTCTCTGCTATACACACAGCTGATCTGCACGAGCACCTATACATCATGTACTGCGTTACAACCCTAGATTAAACCTACGAGGAGGTATCACCCGGCTACCGAAAGCTATATTTTTATATAGCCTAGGTAGCCGCGTGGTCTTGGGCGCTGGACGTAGTGCAGGCGGTGTTGCCATAGATGTCACAACAGTGATGGTTCGAATCCCGGAGAGGGAACTACCAATGTGCAGATCTAACAGTGTTGGGCTGATTTTCAGACGTATATATATATATATATATATATATATATATAAAGTTGTCCTACACCTTAGGATAGGACAAAGGAAAAGGAACAATTACTCTGATAATTAAGATTAATCTTAAATGGTCTCAAAAGCATGTAGGATAAACGCCATTCCTATGTTACAGTCTTTGAAGTTTATTTTTATGTTATCGAGGGTGTCAAGTTTTTTCCTTAATAACACTTGAGACAAAAGGTCTAATGTAGGTCAAACACACCAAGTTAACTTGAAAAACAATGCCAGATTAGGTCGAGACCAAAACTATTACAATGGCGAAACCGAAACTTTATCAATGAAAGCATTTAAGACAGATTAAGTGCAAGAAAACAATAAAAAGTCCTGGACATGAAATGATCGCGATAAAAGCTTCACCAATTAATGAAGGTACCTTGAACGATTGAGACAAAAAAAACGAGGATTAAAGTGAGACCACAGGTAAAAAATTGCTGAGACAAAAGTTGCCTATTTAGAGCAACGCAGGTGAGCTCCTACCTAAGATAACATCGATACCAATGCAAACATGAACACTATGTTGGGGCAAGACCTATGAAAAGCACGAAAATAGAGTGAGGGGGCAACCAAAGCTAGTATATTACCATAAGTATGATAAAGGTGAAACCAAAGTTGCTTATTTAGAGTACCGCAGACCGGTGACTCCAACTCCAGGATAACATCGAGACCAATGAAAACATCAATTATAAGTTGGGCAAGACCTCTAAAAGCAGGAAAACAGAGTGATGGCGCAACCAAATCTAGCATACAAGGCAAGACAAATGACAGCACCGAGTAACCCATAGTGCGAGACTAAAACAAAGACAAATGCAAGACCTTTAGAAAATAAGTCAAGACAAAAGCCATGACAGATTGAATCACTATCAATACACCAAAACCTCGTCAGTTGGTACAATGGCCCCTAAAAAGCACTGTCTATTAAATTTGGCTAAAAAAAAATTGGGACTTTAAGACATGTGCATTGTTTTATATAGTCAGGTTTTACTGCTTAAAAGTAAACCTTGTACTTTTTCAGTATCATATCGTTATTTTAATTGCTTTGCCATTTAAGGATGTCTTCGGTGACCTTTTTTTTCCAAGACAGCCTAAATTACGGTAAGAACAGAATTTCAAAAAGCTCGGTCCCATATTAGCATTCGGCCAATAAGAAAAACAGATGTTTACATATTTTTTTCCATATGTATCAAGTTTACAAATTCATATTGTTCAGGCATTTAAGGCTGTATCTAAAACCATATATATTTTTTTAATAAATTTCGATCAAAAGCAAGTCACCACAATTTTCCACCTTTATCCGAATCATGTCACATATAATGAAATCCAGGATACGGAATCAATGTCTGAGGCGCTAACTTTGTATGAAGACGCCGTTTTTGTACAAGATGTCAAATTTCGTGATGGTATTGAAACATTAAACAAATGATGATTGATTCAGAAGCATACACACATTAATTTGAAAATAATACTAATCATTTCTCAATGTACATTAGTAAACACTGTTGGTTATAAGTTAAACAAAAAGTTTTAAAAAGTTTTTATTAACCAGTTTGCAGAAAATATGTTAAAAAAATGACTTGTCCTTATAAATTATTAGTGTGCATTACAACAGGACCATAACAGAAAAATCAGGGTCATTACGAATAACTAAATACCGAACTTACTGTGAATTTTGATTCTGCATATACGCATTTCGACAAATTATGTCTCTTCAGTGCAGATAAGATCTAAGAGTTTGGAAGACCATCAACTCAAAGATGTTTAAAAACTGATAGAGAACAAATAACCAATATGATCTAAATGTGAAGCCAAAATCAGCTAAGGACAGAGCTTTGCATTTTGTATACGAATATAAATGGCCAAGGTAACGGTTGTTTCAAGATTAGCGAAGTCATTACAGAATTCAAGATGATGGCTGTATGTACTTCACTTGGTATCTTTAAGGTAGTTCGATTCTTATAAAAATATCAAACAGAATTATTTTTATTCCAATATATTTTGTGGTTCTTAACTCACATATCCCAAAAATTGGATAAAAATGATATGTCACCGTTCATATTTATCTGCTATCAGGCTTTGAAAATCGGGCCAAATTCAGTATTTTATAGGGAACATATAGGGAACACCGAGTTTATTGTTTAGCTTTCATATCAAATAAATATCAGATATATTTTTATATTTTTTGATATTCAACAGGAATACACTTCAGCTATCTGTTGAGCTGAAAAAATCTATATATCACCGTTTGATTTATAGAGATATTTTTTTAAGTTTAAGAAAATAACAATATTAACGAGAAAAGGGAGTAAATTCGTGGGAAAGTGTTTGTCAATCTATCATGACGTCACAATGAGAAGGCCAACAAAGGAATATTCCGACTGAAAAATCAAGTCAATTCCGCATCCGACTCGATTTTCGATATGTGCCAATCGAATGCACCGTGTATTTATGTAGATCTATCTTATATCAATACATATGATGCAGAATTCTCTTATTTATTTCATTCATTTTATGAAAGGAAGTAAGAAAATATACACTAATTCTGGATATGTATTTTTTGTTTGTTTGTTTATTTGAAAAACGTTTTTTTTAATATTGAGGTATACACATAATGCAGCTGAATGGAGTATGATTTATTTTTTTTTTGTTTGTTTCAGATATTTGTCCTTTGAATTGACCACTCATTTTACTCGTCTTACAAGGAATCAGGAAATAAAAATGTTTCTTTAATTTTTAGAAAAGAAGGTTTTTTTGTAGTTTGGAGGTAAACCTTAATACGGCTTCATGGGGAATTACTTCAGTTGTGACCGATCATTTAACTCGTTTCATCACAAGAAATCGGAAAAAATACACCTTCTCTTGAATTTTTGAAAAGAAAAAAAATTCTTAGTACTTTAGAGGTAAACTCTATTACAGATTTATGTAGATACATTTTTTTGTTTCAGATATTTGAACCCATTTGTGACCACTCATTTTACCCCATCACCAGAGATCAGAAAAATATACATCTTTCCTTATATTTTAGAGATTTTTGAAAACTTTTAAGCGTTTATTGTATATACGGCTTGGAAGAAACTTTTTTATTTCAGATATTTGATCCCACTAATGACCGTTAATTTTTTTTTAATCTCATAAGGCAAACGAAGCTTTTTGACAAAAGTACAGTTTTAATTTTTAAGCAGGTCTGATTATGCCATGGTAACCATTGGTAACTTTTATATAATCCCAGCAAAAATATTGTCATATCTTAATATTTCTTTTTTGTCCCGTACTTAAGTGGTGTCCCTGTTCCTAAGTGTATCCGATGTTGCCATTGTCCATGGATTGTTCGTTCTTTTGATTGACGGTTCGGTTCTCACTTACTTTATATGTGCCATGTACGAACAGCAGCCAGAAAAGAATTTTCAGAAGAAAAATTTCAAATTCGTCTTCATGTAATCGTCAGTCTATATAATTTCGCACATCTGGTTAATAAAAGTATTAAGAAATGAGTACTTTCATTATGAGTCTGTTGTATGCCCTCGATCTAAATTAATGGCCCTTGGGTGCTTTAATGGTCCTCGGCCTGCCTCCTGCAATTACAGCTTTCCTGAATCAATTATTTCAGACCTTTCACACCTAACAGGAATATTATGAAAATACCTATTCATTAGTACTATCTATTTTGTGGTCGCAATCTTTTCTATACTATGCTATTTGAAGAACGCTGTTCAGTTTTGTAATGTAGTGCTTATTGTCCCTTTTCATTAATTACCTCAGCAATAAACCAGTTAGCTACATTTGTGCTAAAATGATAACACGAGGCATTGTAATGAAGCCATCCAAGTGGACATTCGGGTTTCACTTCGCCTGAAAAAAGATAACAGTTGTGACAAAAAGACCTGCAGTTCATTTAACTTGTTCTGAAAATAATATATGATACATAACACATACATAAAGTTTAAAAGTGTTTTTTTTAATCGTTTTTCATAAGGCCATGTTCATAACAGAGCAAAATTTGTAACCATTACACCATTAACCTGTTGATAAACGATGTTGCATAAACGAACAGACGTTGTCAAACAAAAGAATTAGTGCCTTAATCATATCATATCATAATTCTTGGAACAATGATTTTTGTACTTGTAAGTAATATTAAAAACAAATGTTTGGTTTTTGCTACAACTAATGGATTGCAAACCAGAAAACGTAAAAGAACATTTCAGAAGTTCTCCCGATTTCGATTTAATCAAATTATGTGGAACGGTTGTATAAAGTGTACAAAAGTAAAAAAAAATGTTTTGTAATTTATTTCAAAATTCAATAGAGTTTTTGACACTCAAAAAGTAATTTTCACAAGTTTTTTGACAGTGTTTAATTAATAAACTTCTTTGCACTTTGCACAATGGTTAAATGGATGGATAATTAGTAGTAAAACAGTTAGTCGATACAAAAAAAGGAAATTTTTGTGAAGATAAGGAACCAAGTACACAGTAGGTATGGTGTTATCTACAGGTGGAATTTTGAACATTTCAGTGTTCTTATAATGTTGTTTGCTTTACGTTTTTCCGTCACAATTGGTTGATTTGAAAGCGTTTGACTTGTCCATTTGTTCGATATTGAAACGGTTATTCTTTCAGATAGCTTCAGAATTTAATTAAAATAATTTTGATTAAATTTACCGTCATTCAAAGAGTTTTAATAAAAGCCATGAATTTTAATAAAATTCTGTTTACAGACAGCTCAGTGGTAGGGTTATACCTTTTCTTACACTGAACCCTGCCTCTGCATATATTTATAGTTTATTCACAAGTAAAGCAATTAAATCATTATAATGCCAGAGATATGACCAAAGTTTAAAAGATTATCGATTTTGCAGTGAATTTTGGAAAAATTTAAAACGAAGGGAAGTCCCATTTTTCATAAATTTCGGGCAATTATGTTTCAGTCTACAAAAAATGTGTACAAATGACATATTTTAATATTTTGATGGAAAATTGCTATATTTACCATAAATTGGTGTATTTTGACCATGGATATGCGACAGACGGCAAAAACCCGAAAATTTATTGGTGTAGGGGTAGGTGTTGTATATAATCTGATCATTATTTGTATCAGTTGCAAAGCAAATGCAATTAGCTTTGATTTGATACCTACTTTAAATAGAATCATTTTACTTAGTTAAAATATAAGGCAAAAGAAAGAAAAAAGAATCCACAGCCCAATTAACATGCACAGTTTTAAACACATGTGTATTATTACATAGGTATGCAAATTTGCATCGGTGTGCAATTACTGAATGTTAACGCAGCTGCATACGTATGTAAACTTAACAAAGGGTGTATATTTGCATCAGGTCAAGGGCACGTGTAAATGTATATTACAACATGAGTAAAATTGCACAGTGTGCATTTTAAGCATGTAAATGCAAATTAAAAACTGCACACTGTGCAAAATACTGTCTCTGTCTAGGAAATGGAAGAAAAGGATCTTGCAACTTGATTAAAATCATGAAATTGATGCATACACCCTGAATTATTAATCCTGTAAAATTCATACTTCTCTGATAGTTTTTGTCTGATTTTTCGTTTTAGCTTATTACAGGTGAAGTTGGACTCTGATTAAAAAAGGAAATGCACTGCAACTTCATGTTTTTCGATCATTCTACAAACTTCCAAGAGCTATTTTTTTTTTAATTTTATGTGTTTTTCGGCCCTTTTCCCTTCTTGTAATGAGCTTTTCAAGATAAAGTGCACACCTAAGATTGAATGCATGTAAATGCATAGCAAAAATACTTTTACATACTGTTGTAGTTTTCCACACGTGTAAATTTACATTATTGTGTAAATTTTGCACATGTAAATGGGGCTAAAGACATATTCTTTTTGTCTATTTGAATATGACACTTTGGTATTAAAAACAAATGAATGCCATGCTATCATGTTTAATTGAGGAAAATTCATTCAAAAGCTAAAATATATTTCTGATTCGAGAATTTTGCTCTATAAACCGTCGAACTTATGCAGCTAAAAGCCACACAGATGTAGGGGTACATTTTATTCTTAGGATATGGAACGTATTAGGCATTGAAATTATAAAAATTCATATATTTTTCATACCTATTTTTGATAATTGGAACGCAATAATAGATATATTAAAGCAGCTAAAAAAACTTTTACGAAGTTCGAAATTTTCGTTGGTTGGGTGTAAAAAGGGGCACTATTCCACCAGTGCGTGCAGGTTATGTTCGTTTTAACATATTTTATTTTGAAATGGGTGGTTAACGGACTTAAGTGGGATACACGAGGGAAAGTTCAGCCCATGAACAATCTAAATTAAGTAAACGCTGATCTGAAATCAGATCACCTGCCATTTTAAATGAAATGAAATTAAAAAAATAACAATGCTACAAGATCATATATTCATACATGTCAATACAGAATATGATTAACTATAAAACAAAATATGTGTTGCGAAACAGCTTTCAAGGCCAATAACAAAATAAAGAGATACATGAGGATGTAAGCTGTTAAAAAGGGATGAATTTAAAATCTTAAATATGACATAAAATACAAAAAAAAACACATGGCAAAATAAAAGAGTAGAAACATAATATTATTTTTTAACTACTACTTCATTCTTCACGACCCACTTGACGACGACATATTTGTCGAAATATATCGGTCGACCTTTTAGCTCACGTGACCCGAAGGGTCAGTGTGAGCTGTTGCCATTACTTGGCGTCCGTCGTCCGTCCGTCCGTCCGTCGTCCGTTAACTTTTCACATTTTCATCTTCTCCTCTGAAACCACTGAAGCAAATTCAACCAAACTTTACAGGGATCATGTATGAAAGGTCCTTTACAAAGATTGCTCATTTGATCCGATAAAAAAACATGGCCGCCAGCGAGGAACTTAGGTTAAACATTGGACCCTATGGGAAAAATCGCATTTCCATCTTCTGCTCTGAAAAGGCTGAAGCAAATTAAACCAAACTTTACAGGAATGATGTACTTAAGGTCCTTAACACAGATGGCTCATTTTGTTCTGATCCGACGAAAAACATGGCTGTCAGCGCTGAACTTAGGTTTAACATTGGACCCTTAGTATGAGAAAAATCATATTTTCATCTTCTTCTCTGAAACGGCTGATGCCAATTAAACCAAACTTTACAGAAATATTGTACTTAAGGTCCTTAACAAAGATTGCTCATTTCATATGATCTGGCAAAAAACATGGCGGCAAGCACGGAACAATGGTTTAACATAGGACCCTATGGGAAAATTACATTTTCATCTTCTTCTCTGAAATAACTGAAGTAAATTCAACAAAACTTTACAGGAATGATGTATGGAAGGTCCTTTACAACGATTGCTCATTTCGTTCTGATCCAATAAAAAACATTGCCGCCAGTGGTGAACTTAGGTTTAACATTGGACCCTATGGGAAAATCACTTTTTCATCTTTTCATTTGAAACTGCAGAAGCAAATTCAACCAACTTTACAGGAAGGGTGTATGGAAGGTCCTTAACAAAGTTTGCTCATTTCGTTACAATCTGTTAGAAAACATTGCTGCCAATACGGAACATACTTTATCATCAGACCCTATGGGAATATCACATTTTCATCTACTCTTCTGAAACCACTGAAGCAAATTCAACCAAACTGTACAGGAATGATGACTGAAGGTACTTTACAAAAATATCACATTTCATTTCATTCCGACAAAAAACATTGTCTCAAGTGCAGTACATAGTTTAACATTGGAGCCCAGTATGAGGAAACCATCCTTTTCATCAACTTCTCTCAAAACCCTTAAAGCAAATTATACTAAATGTATAGCAGGTCCTTTGCAAAAATTACTCATTTCAATAGGATCAGACAAAACACACGGGTGCTAATTGAGAAAATACCTTAACACTATACCCCATTGGTAAAAAACATGATCATTTTTGGTCATGCATTGCATAGAAGCGTTTTGTCAGGTGAGCGATACAGGCACAGTTTCTGAGCTCTAGTTATTGTTTCTACTTTTTTATTTTGCCATGTGTTAATTGTACCGTATGTCATATTTTAGATTTTAAAGTCATAAATTTTAACAGCTCACATGCTCCTGTATCTCGTTATTCAAATATGGTTAACGGTTCCCAATGGTAGCACTGACAGCAATTCAAAGTAGAGGACTTTTACTGGTCAACAGGTAAATTATATCAATAAACTGCATTCAGTGTGTGACATGATTTTACAAGGTACATTTATAGCTTACAGATTTTGGGCATTAGTAGAATATGATGACCATTTCCTAGATCTTACCTATCTGATCAATTGATCAATTGAGCAAAAACACTGTCCCAAAAGCTGCTTAGTCAGGGATTTGTTCAACCTTTGTTAATTTCATCCCTCAAGAAATTCTATGGCCGTCACCATAGCATCATTGAAAGATATGACGTGTCAGTATCCCAAATGAAAGTGGATATTTTCAGCTAGATTCACGTCTTCCCGGATTTGACTACCGACTTTGACATTTTCCCGGATTGAATCACTCACAGTGTGACGGGTGCTGTTAACAGAGCAGGACATGCTTACCCTTCCGGAGCACCTGATGTCACTCTCAGTTTCACTGGAGTTCACACTGTGAGTGCCTTTGTTCTGAATGTTGTGGTTTCTGGTACTGTGCTTTGTGTCTGTCTGGCGTCATTGTTTTTCTGTCTAACGTCATTGTTTTCTGTGTTCTCGTTTTTGCCCTGTCTTTGGACTTCGATTTTTGTGAATTTCACCCCTTTGTTCCTTCGGTATTCTACTGCAGTTGTTTGAAATATTAGGTTAGTTTTCTGATATTTAACGCTAATTTCAGAAATGCCTTACAGAAAAACTATAAATGAACAGAATGAATAAAAATGCCTACCTATTACAAAAAAACCCAAAACAGCAACGTAAACAATCCAATGTTCAGCCAAACGCACCATTTTTCTAAAATTTAAATAGTCTTATCAAATGACTGAGATAGAAACTGTAACCTTTATATCAGAATTTCTTCCATCAAGTCCATAATGATTAAAAACTAAAAGATAAGGGCATATTGAAGATTAGGAACTATAATCACAAATATAAAAGTTTGCCTTGTTAAACATAGCGAGGAGAAATGTCGTAGATTTACTTTTTCAAGGGAAACATGAAACAGGTTTTTTTTTATTTCAAACAAAATCATTTATTCTTATTTTTGAGTCCATTTTTAACAGAAGTTCCATATAATTTGAGTATACTGAAAAAACATAAATCTATTTTCATTTTTACTTGTTTTTGTTTCCAATGTATGAGGGCACCGACTCTCTTTCTATCCCCAATTTGTCAACTCCCTTGCTGTCAGAAATTCAAAGAGATTGGTTGTTTATTTTTTTATTTTTTTTGTTGTTTTTTTTATTTTGATTATATAATACTTTATTTTATTTATTTTTTTTTGGACAGTAAGAATATTATTACTTTATCTTATTTTTTTTCAAAACGCAAACAAGATTTCTTATCATTCTGATCTTCAGATTAATTTTCATTTCCTGTAGATATATGTATTTAATATCTCTACTACTGGTATAGGGAGAAACAAATTTGTTATTTTCTCGATACTTTATTTCTTTGTTGATTTTTTTTCTGATACAATATTAATATGTGAAACGCAAGACCCCAATGTTCACAAAAGGTTGGAACCCGAAGACCAACATTCAAAACAGATTGGATGCCGCATCACAGAGAGCGCGTAAAGCCCAAGTCACACTGTCATATTTTATGAGCTAAGTTTTACTACGTTTGCTATGGTAAAGTTTCATGTCAGTTTTTGTCATCTTTTGCGGTTCTTACGTTTTACCAGGTTAATGCCCAAATTATCACGTTTTCCTCCGTTTAACACGGGTTTGCTACGGATTATATGTTTTGAAGTATCCCGGTTTAACTACGTTTCAGTGCGTTTCGCGACGCATATACAACGTTTTTGTACGCATTACTAGGGTGTTCTGCGTTTTAACTACAGTCCGCTAGGTTTCTGTACATATTACAACAGAGTACTACATTCCTGCCGCGTACAAGACAGTTTTTATTACATTCCTAAAGGATAATTATCTTTAGAGTAGAATGTCAGATATTTTTCATTAGTGTCATTATTATTCCTGTTATAACGAGTTACCTAAGTTGTTATAACGAATAAACTTACTCGTTATAACGAGTTAGCTATGTCGTTATAACGAGTTTGCTATGTCGTTATAACGGGTAAGTTTAGTCGTTATAACGATTTAGCTTAGACGTTATTACAACTACCTAGTCGTTGTAAAGACTTAGAAAAAAACATCATCTGACACTAAGGGGCTTCCGTGGTAGATAAATGAGCAATCAATATAAAACAACAAAACAATGAACTATCTTTATGAAATTAACATTATTTCTTTTATATTTCGTTAGGCGTTAGGAAAATTTTAAATTGGAGCCAATTTTTAGTTGAGTGAGATTTTTCAAAATTTTAGGAAATGACCTTTAACCCTATTTTAAATAAGATCGGACCAGTTCTATCTCTTCCACATTGTTATTTTGATGCATCATCGCCTCCTCATTCCAAAACTTATAATGCAGTTGTTTGTGATCCCATTAACCAAAATTAAAAAAAAGATCGTCGCTTGGGCGCCCTACTATATGGTTTAACATACAAAAAAGCAATTAGCACAGAAGATGCAAAAACCTAGGTAAGGTATAGTGAAGGGTACCACTGAAAATGGTCCACATGCGTCTCACCACTCCCATACCTCGAAACTCCTTTTGTGGTGATCTGCATTCTTGACACTTTGACACAAGGCCGGGAGAATGACCCTTGGATGACGACAAAACTGGTGACCATATCGGATTAGTGCAGAAATGCAAAAGTCAATTTTTGAAAAGGATCTCAAGAAGACAACGGGAAAACGACGGACGGACATAGGACGGTCACTAAGTGATGATAAAAGCTTTACCAAGGTGAGCAAAAACAAAACAAAAACTGTACTTAAGTTGTGTAGTACATACAGTAGGGTGCAAACATAACCTCTCGTCCAAGTTAACTTGCTCCCTAAAATGTCAAAGAATTCTGAATGCTCTGACCTGTCATAGAGCCATGACTGCTCTGACCAGTCATAGAGCCCTCACCGCTCTAACCTGTCATAGAATCCTGACTGCTCTGATTAGTCGTATAGCTCTTAAACAATACAAGAACTGGAAATACTCACAATTTAATACAGCGATGGATACGTCACTCATTCCCTACCACAGACACATAAATAAATAAAACTGCATAAAAATCAGTCCTGTAATAAATTAAAAATCATGCAAACAGCCACAAACATCAAATATCAATACTTCCATTTGCTCTAATTTAATCGAAAATATATAAGAAAAGACAGACCTTCTTCATTCCATAATGTACCGGTGCCCCCAATACTACAACTTGTTGTAATTTAACCTAAAATATATAAGAAAAAGCAGTAAACGCACCAAAGGTGCGAAAGCCGAGTTGCGAACATTTGTTATTTTCTTAAGTACATCATCGGATAGGCAAATAGTTGCATATAAGTATATACCGGTAAATTCTTTTATTCCAATCAGAGATTTATAATGGAACTTTTGAGGAAGTTTGACTTTGTCGTAACTTGACTAAAAGTCAAAACATTCCAAGTTCCTTTCCAAAAAAAAAAAACTTTCGGCAGGGGTTCTCCCTTAATATCTAGTTTTTTATTTTATTATTGCTGAAATTGAAAGTGTGTATCAGAATACCTTTTTTCTAATAATTTCAGTTTTCTAGTTTGGTATACATAGCAACCAAAATCTCCACTATCCATTGCAACTTATTTCAGACCACCTCTCAAAAAAATTTGGGCAGGGGTTCCCCTTATAATTCAGGTTACATACATATTGCTGAAATCAACATTCCAAGTCCCTTCCCTCCTTTTCAAAAAAAAAAAAAAATGGCTGATGTTCCCCTTATAATCTAGTTTATACATATTTCTGAAATTGTGAAGCAGAATATTTCTTTGAAAGATTTAGTGTTCTGGTTTGGTTTCCATGGCAACTAAAAGCTACGCTATCCATTACAACCCATTGCAGACCACCATCCAAATAGAATTTGGGCAGGGGTTCCCCTTATAATCCAGGTTATACATGTTGCTGAAATCAGTTTTAAATCATTCCAAGTCCCCCTTTCAAAATAAGATTTGGCAGGGGTTCCCCTTACAATCTAGTTTATACAAATATCTAAAATTGCGAAGAAAAAAATGTAGCAGAATACTGTTTTTCTAAGATTCAATCTTCTGGTTCGGTTTCCATGGCATCTCAAAGCTCCACTATCCATTAAAACACATTTCAGACCACCATTCAAAAAGATTTGGGCAGGGGTTCCCCTTATAATCCAGGTAATATGTATTGCTGAAATCAAAACATTCCGAGTCCCCCTTTCATAAAAAAATTGGCAGGGGTTCCCCTCATAATCTAATTTATATTGTGACGGAAAATATGTAGCAGAACACTTTTTTTTTCCCAAAGATTCAGTGTTCTGGTTTGGTTTCCATTGCAACTGAAAGCTCCACTATCCATTACAACCCATTTCAGACCGCCATTCAAAAAAAAATTCCCCCTTTTACTTCAGGTAATATGTATTTCTTAAATCAATAATTTACAAAAAATCCGAATACACAAATGTATTTTTTTTTCATCCAAAATTTTATATTTACTGGACTTTTAGTAATATTGAACACTTCTTCATATTAAATTAATTACCTCCCTTCGTTTTATTACCTTCCTTTTTAATTCTGACTTTTCATTCTATCTAATTTGTAAGTTATTGACACCCAAAAAATGTGTGTTGGCGAACATAATAAGAACTATAAAATGAATTTACATGTTCTAGCAGTAAAAAAACTACTTTTGTATGAACAATGAAAATTTTTTTTAGCTATTTTTGTTATCACATAATACCGAACATGTGATTTTAGGCTTTATTGAAATGTTTATTTTTTGTTACATTTTTAGAAGTTGTGACCTTGACCTTTGTTGCACAGACCCCAAAATCGATAGAGTTACTCCTCTAATCATAACTCATGTCTATGCCAAGTTTCATTTGGATGTATTATGTGGTTCTGGAGATATTGTGTGGGAACGAATTAGTCAAATTTTTGTTCTATTTTTAGAATTTGTGACCTTGACCTTTGTCTCACAAACCTCAAAATCAATAGGGATCTTCCTCTAATCATAACCCATGTCTGTACAAAGTTTCATTTAGATATGACATGTGGTTCTCAAGATATCCTGCGGAAACCAAAAGTTGACCCCCGGGCGCCTGGACGCCAGGACGCCCGGACGCCCGGACGCCCAGCACCATTCATCAAATTATAAGCCGAGTTCGACTTCGTCGCAACTCGGCTAAAAAGCAGATTTTCTTCATTCGAAATTATATCGATGCCCTCAATATTTCAACATGTTCAACTTTCTGTAATTTCACCTAAAATATAGAAAAAGCAGATTTTCTCATTCGATATTATATCGATGCCCGTAATACTTCAACTTGCTGTAATTTAATGTAATACATGTATATATATATATAGGAAAAGGCAGATTTTCTTCATTTGATATTATATCGTTTCCTGCAATACTTCAACTCAATGTAATTTAACCTTAAAAATATAAGAAAAGGCAGATTTTCTTCATTTGATATTATATCGTTTTCTGCAATACTTCAACTTTCTGTAATTTAACCTAAAATGTGTGAGAAAAGGCAAATTTATTTAAAAATACCTGCAATACTCCACACTCCTGTAATTTAACCTAAAATATATACGAAAAGGCAGATTTTCTTCATTCGATAATATAGCGATGCCACCAATACTTCACATTGCTGTAATTTAATCTAAAAGATATAAGAAAAGACAGATTTTCTTCATTCGATATTATATCGTTGCCCAAAATATTTCAACTTGCTGTAATTTAACCTAAAATATAGAAGGAAAAACAGAATTTCTTCATTCGATAATATAGCAATGCCCGCAATACTTCAACTTGCTGTAATTTAACATAAAAAATACAAGCAAAGGCAGGTTTTCTTCATTTGATATCATATCGATGCCCGCAATACTCCAACCTTCTGTAATTTAACCTAAAATATATAAGAAAAAGCAGAACTTCTTCATCAGATATTATATCGATGCCTGCAACACTTCAAGTTGCTGATATTTCAAACTAAAATATATAAGAATAAGCAGCTTTTCTTCATTCGATATTATATCGATGCCCGCAATACTCCCAACTTTCTGTAATTTAACCTAAAATATAGAAAAAGCAGATTTTCTTCATTCGATATAATATCGATGCCCGTAATACTTCAACTTGCTCTAATTTAATCTAATACATGTATATATATATAGGAAAGGGCAGGTTTTCTTCATTCGATATTATATCGATGCCCGTAATACTTCAACTTGCTGTTATCTAACCTAAAATATACAAGACAAAACAGATTTTCTTCATTCGATATTATATTGATGCCTGCAATACTTCAACTTAATGTAATTTAACCTAAAATATATAAGAAAAGGAAGATTTTTTCATTCGATATTATATCGATGCCCGTAATATTTCAAGTTGCTGTAATGTAACCTAAAATATGTGAGAAAAAGCAGATTTTTTTCATTCTATAATATAGCAATGCCAACAGTACTTCAACTTGCAGTAATTTAATATAAAAAAATAGAAGAAAAGGCAGATTTTCTTCATTCGATATTATATCGGTGCCCGCAACACTCCAACTTTCTGTAATTTAACCTTAAATATGTGAGAAAAGGCAGATTTTCTTCATTCGATATTATATCGATGCCAGCAATACTCAAACTTTCTGTAATTTAACCAAAAATATGTAGGAAAAGGCAGAGTTTCTTCAATCGATAATATATCGATGCCCGCAATACTTCAACTTGCTGTGATTTAACCTAAAATATATAAGAAAATGCAGATTCTCCTCATTTGATATTATAGCGATGCCAGCAATACTTCAACTTGCTGTAATTTAACATAAAAAATATAAGAAAAAGCAGATTTTCTTCATTCGATATTATATCGATGCCCACAATACTCCAACTTTCTGTAGTTTAACCTAAAATATATAACAAAAGGAAGATTTTCTTCATTCGATATTATATCGATGCCCGCAATACTCCAACCTTCTGTAATTTAACATAAAATATATAAGAAAAAGCAGAATTTCTTCATTAGATATTATATCAATGCCTGCAAAACTTAAAGTTGCTGTAATTTAACCTACAAGATATAAGAAAAGGCAGATTTTCTTCATTCGATATTATATCGAAGCCCGCAATACTCCAACTTTCTGTAATTTAACCTAAGATATATAAGAAAGAGCAGCTTTTCTTCATTCGATAGTATATTGATGCCCGCAATACTAACAACTTTCTGTAATTTAACCTAAAATACATAAAAAGGCAGATTTTCTTCATTCGATAATATATCGATGTCTATAATACTTCAGCTGTGATTTAACCTAAAGTATATAAGAAAAGGTAGATTTTCTTCATTCGATATTATATCGATTCTCGCAATACATCAACTAGCTGTAATTCAACCTGAAATATATCAGAAAAAAAACCAGATTGTCTTCATGAATAGTATATAAGCCCAAAACACGTAATACTCTGTATGTATAATATGTTAATATTTTTTCAAGTTGTAAAAATCTATATTATCTTTAAAAAAAAACAGAAATAAGGGGACGACCAGTTGATTTTCAGGGGTGGAGATTGGGAGATTTTGTAAATAAATAATTTAATCTTGGTCCCAGGTGGGACTTACATAAGTCCCAGATCCCAGAGAAAAACTTTAATCCTACTAGTCGTGAAATAAGTGATTTATTTGTTCGAAATTTTCATGATAATAAATAATTTTTCTAGGCAAAGAAAACGGGCAAATATAGTTATAAAATGTGGACTTTTGAACTTTTGAATAAAAATAGTAAACGCACGTTATGCACGACACACGCAATTAACGGAGAACGTTACACGATACACGCACACGCTTTAATTTACACGACGAGTGCACACGATGAGCGCTAATTTGGGAATGTCAAACGTTTTCCTTGCTGTAACATTAAAGCAGTCAGGGCTCTATGACAGGTCAGATCAGTCAGGATTCTATGACAGGTCAGAGCAGTCAGGGCTCTACGACCAGAACAGGTCAAAGCAGTCAGGATTCTATGACCAGAACAGGTCAAAGCAGTCAGGATTCTATGACCAGAACATGTCAGAGCAGTCAGGGCTCTAGAAGGTATAACACCACTAATTCGGACACCAGTCGGGCACATATGTGAATTCAGTCCTTACAGGAGACGATATAGTTCCGATATAGTGTTTATTTTGTTACATAGTGAAAATGTTGGCAGCTGAATCTTATTTAATTGGAAGGTTTATACTGTAAGGCTTCTCTTGAGCCTAAATTTATATCATTTCGCCAAGAAATAAAAATTCTATAGGCATGGACGGCGGAGTATTTTTTTCTGAAATTTCAAACAGGAAGTAAGGATCTTTGTGTTGTTCACTGCCGAGAACCAGTTCTTTCTTATATGCAAGTTAAATAGGGTCGATTTTCTCATGAGAGTTTCTTGAAAGATGCCTTTTTAAGTTGAGACATGTGTCACTTCATTTGAACTTTTAGTAAAATTTCTACAAAGTTTGAAACATGCGCAATTTAACATGGGAGTCTATGGGAGACTGAATTAGTGGTGTTATACCTAAAAGAGTCCTAATGTTAACTTAGAGTAGCTTTTATGACTGCTCTATGACTGGTCTAAGTCAACTTGAAAACGGTCCTAAGTTAACATTGAAGAGCTTTTATGACCGGTTCCAGTTAACTTGGCGAGAGATTATGTCTGCACCCTACTGTACAAGTCACAATACTAATTTTCAGACAGTTTAATTTTATTTTTAAAATGAGAATATATCTTCCGTCCAAAAAGTTATACTTTCTGTTTTCATATGATTACAGATTACATAGACACACCTGGAAAATAATAAAGTTTATTACGTTACCAACAAACATACTACATTAGATCTCCCGTTTAAAAAAAGAATTGCCCGCCAAGCAACAGGTATACCAGCTGTCGATAAAAGGTAGGGTCCAATGGGTTCAAGACAAAGGATTTCTATTCGACTTTAACCAGTTTTGATAAATTTTTGCCTTCAATCTGCACGAAATTGAAATTGTTTTTCTAGACGGATTGCCACTGTTTTCATGTGTCCAATTTCAAAGTTTTTTCTTGGACTCTTTAAGAATATTTCCACCATTTTTATAGAGACATATAGTCAACAAAATTATAGATTACGATAGTTATTTTTCAAAATTTGTTTACTTACCGCCTATCAATATTTACTTGATCAATATGCAGGGTTTTTCAAGAATATTTCAAAAAAATATAAATAATTCAAGTTCTTGTTAAAGTCCTTGAAGTACAAATTTAGTATTCCAGTTTTAGTGAATGCAATGCAATCCTGGCCGAGAAGCCAGAGAGTATTCCGATCCCCTTAACCCCTTCTAAATCCGCCAATATAAGCTGAAAATCGCTGTGATGTGAAGGACTGAAACCCATATGCCGAAGAAGTCCAATTCTTATTTCTGCAAATTGAGTGTTACACGTCAAAAGGTCAGTTTATATCCTTGCAACAACAAATGTTGGAGAATTTTCAACACACTAGCTGTTCTAGTATAAAATTTTGAGATGTTCCGGTGTAGTATGTACATGCAGGAGTGAAGGGAATACGAATCATACATATCTGCAATGGAAATCTTGGCTTTTGCTTTGAAAAGCTTTGCCAATGGAACAACATAAGCAAAAAATTTTGAAAATCCATCCTAGGATTTTTTATTAGAAAGACATCAAAACTTTTGGCGGAAATGGTGCTCTCAAAGTTTTCATTCATTTTAATCTCCTGCTTAAAAACCTTAAAATATATAAAAACATAATTGGAAGTTAATAGGATTTATTTAATGTCTATTTCATGCATTCTGAAGTAACTAATAACCTAGAAAATTGAATTAATTTTTAAACCATGTCTAAATGGATAAAATCAAAGGATATCAAATGCTTCTCAAAACTTAAGGTCATACTCCCTTAAAGTACATTTTGGGGTAATTTATACAGATCAAGAAGACAGAGCGCGATATATTGCATGTATACACATTGATTAAAATGTGTATCTTGTGAAATGGTGACTTCGAATTATAATTATAATGTAGCATGGCCTGTAAATTGTGCACTCTTGTTGTAAGTCTTTGTAACAACCACAACAACTATTAGCAAATGTGTCATCTTAAGACATCAGTGTGTCATCCGAGACAACAGTGTGTCATAGATTACATGAAAAAGGATGTTCGCTGGTCAATTTTAAAATAACTTGGATTTAAAATTAAATGTGATGTTTTTGTCAGGAAACTGAAAATCGAGTAATTTCAGCAAAAACATTGATAGGTTACCTGTTTTATTTGGAGGTTTTGTTTTAAAAAAAATGACAGGAAACTGTGCTCCTCTGAATTTTCATAGGTTTAACATATTAAGCAATGGTTGTCTATTAATGATTTAATGAAACATTAATATAACTAGGGTGTTGATAGGTCAAAACTGACCATCAATTCCATCATCTACACACTTGTTTAGTCCCTAATATGGTTACAATACATAAGTAAAAAAAAAAACATGAAATCGTTTAATTGCATTAGAATCACAACAACTGTTGATTTTACAGTCAAAATACCCTGTTTAAGGCTTCGCTACGCGTCGCCTGTAAATTTTATTTTTACCGTCAAATCAATGAGTGGTGGCGGTCTGCCCAATGCATTCCCATTATATTCCCATTATTGGGGCTCTTGGCGGTTTTTATCCTCCACCTTTGCAACTAATTGTCTTTTATTCAGTCTCGCTTTACTGCAATATTGTCTGTTTAAAATTTTACCATCATGAGATTATATTTTTCTGAATAAATTATCTCATTCGCATCACAGATTCAATTTTTATAGCAAATTAACTCAGACTCCTTTCCAATATTGGAGTTTCTATGGAGTATAAAACATGACATTCACTGTATAAGAAGTAATGCTGTTGGGACTCATGTGAACATCTTGTGGTAATTAGGTTTATGTCATTTCAATGTGCTGTTTATACATTGGTCTTTGTTGATAGGGACAGAATGGTTTGAGACAGGGTTGTTATGGTATAAATGTTATGAGACTAACTTGTTAAAGAAAGGCCATGCATTCTGGAAGTGTTCTTTGTCTTTATGGAGAATTTGGTTGTCAAAAATTTTACCGTCAAATATATGATTGACGCCCTCGGGTATTCAGATAATGTTCTATTATTGTTTTAAAATAGTTCTAATTGAATAAAATTTTGTCAGAATGCCCCAAAAGATTTATAAAAAAAATTATCGAGAAAAAAAAATTAGGGGATCACTTGGCCGTTAATTATAAAGCTTAAAAATGGATAAAACCAGAGAATTCCGCAAATCTTACAGAAACACCAAACCATGACCATCGAACATTCTTTATGATTGTTTTTGTTTTTGTTTTTGTACTTGTTTGTTTGTTTGTTTTTAGGTTTTGTTTTGTTTTATGTTCTTTTTGCATGGGGTTTGACACCACTTTCAGCAGTCGTGGCGATGACATTTAATCAGGATGAAAGTCAATACATATAAAAAGCATTTCTTAATTTGTGTGCAAATATGACTTCCCATATTGTCACGTCGCAAATTATTACACATTTTCACCGTAAGCCGAAACCGAAACCAATTTAACTTGAATAATATTCAACATTAAAAAATTATTTCTGTGATATAAATCATACTTGCGTAAGTCTTTGAACTATACAGATTATACTTTTACAAAGGTTTTATTCTTTTCGAGGTGTAAGAATATAAGTCTAGGCCTAATTCAAAATTTGTGAAATGTTACATAAGTTTTAATGTTTTGATATTCAAATTATCTGCGTGTGTATTAGGAGGCATTTGGTGGCCAGATATATATCGGAAATTTGGATTAAGATGCTATAACATACGGATTAATTGATACTACAGGTCCATAGGAAAAATAGTCTTTTCTAAGAGATTGTATACACTAGTAGGTTTATGACAAGCCAAATTATACAAAACAACGGCAGTAGAATACCAAAGGATAAAGAAAAGCGATGACTACCCTGCCCTGCTAGCGACACCCATCACACTATCAGTAAAGAATAAAAGAATAAAGATTGGTTTATGTCATTTTCTAACCCTTAGATAAAAACCAATGAAATCCATGGTACATGTTACTTCTCTAACCCTAAAACAGTACCATGGTGAAATTTGGAGAAGGTTTTTGCAAATTTCTATAGTATTTAAACAATCACAAGGACAAATCGGTAGCACAAACATCACTGACGAAGACAAAACTAAAATTTTGCAGTATGATATACAAGACAACACGAAAAACTAAAGTACTGACAGTGTGAACTCCCATAAAAACCGGGAGTGATAAATCAGGTGCTCCGGATAGGTAAGCATGTCCTGCTCTGCTAGCGGCAAAAATACGTGATTAATAAATATAAAAGAATAATAATTAAAACAATTCATTTACAAATATTTTTAATTTAATGGTCATTATTATAAATGGAAAAAGAATTATTATTATCATATTGAATTGTGGATATAAAAAAATGAATTATTAATATGTATGAATACATTATTTGTATTTGTAAATGATTTCCTAATATTAATAAATGAAGTATAAATATTGATAAATAAAATTCAAATATTTATAAACAAATTTTAGATATAAGAAAATAGCAGAAATTATAAATATTTTATAAAAAGAATCGGAAATAGTCATAATTGATTTATTAATATACATAAATGAATTACAAACAACAAATGGATTATGAATATAAATAAATCAATTGTTTAGATTGTTAATAGTCAAAGATGAATTATAAACATTTATAATGAATTCTTAATATTTATAAATGAAGTGGGCAAAAATACTTGATTTATTCATAATTTCAATAATTTACAATAAATTGTCAATATTAAAAATTCACTTTTAGATATTTATGACTTAATTGTTAACAGATATAATTCAATTGTTAATATTAACAATTCATTTATCAATACTATATTTGGAAAAATATTTATACTTCTAATTGAATTGTAAATATTAATAAATGAAATATAAATATTTATAAATGAGTATACATTTTTAGAAATAAGCAAGAATAAGAATATTAAGCAATCAATTCTCGATATTTATAATTGTTCACTTAATAAATGTTTAAAATTCAATAGGAATATTAATAAACGAATCGCAAAAATTTGCAATTAAGTATAAATATAAGAAAATCAACTATTAATATTCATCACTTAATACAAAATATTAACAAATGAATTATGAATGTTAATAAATAAGTATCTATTCATTTACAAATATTAAAAATTCAATTTAAATGTTTATTACTCATCTGTTATCATTAATAATATTTACAATTTATTTTTAAATATTGATAATCTATTGATAAATATATGTGATTCATTCATAATTTTTTATAAATAAATTATTAAATATTTACGACGTTTTTTCAATAAATGATAAATATTTACGATGTGTTTTCATATTGATAATGCCTGCTTATATCTTATATTTAAAATTCATTTATAAATATTTATACTTCATTTATCAATATTTGTACTTCATCCATCAATGTTTATACTTCATTTATTAATAAATGCAAATCATTTTCAAATATTTATAATTCATTTATTAATATTAATAATTCATCTATTGATATTTGCAATTCATTGTAATAATTATAATTCTTTTCCCATTTAGAAATATTAATTAATGAATTATGAATATTGACAATTGAATTATGGATATTTAAATGAATTGTTCTAAATATCAATTATTTATATCAATAAATCATGTATTTTGTCCAGTTTGGCTTGCCATAAATCTGCTAGTGCATAACAATTTGTGGCGGATCCAGAAGGGGGGTTCCGGGGGTTGGAACCCTGGACAATCATGTATTTTTTCTGGACAATCATGTATTTTTTTCTGGACAATCATGTATTTTATAATGAATATCCTGATGTTTTATTAAGAAATACCCTAAAAAAAATTCATTTCCAATTGGAACCCTCCCTTTTCTAATTGCCTGGATCCGCGCCTGAAGACTATTTGTTCCTATGGACCTGTAGTATCAATTAATCCGTATGTTATAGCATCTTAATCCAGAATTCAGATATATATCCGGCCACCCAATAGCCAATCAATACACATGAAGACAATGTGAAAATCAAAACATCAAAACGTATGTAACATTTCACAAATGACGTATATTCTTACTCCTCGAAAAGAATAAAATCTTTGTAAAAGGATAATCTATATAGTTCAAAGATTTATGCAAGTATGATTTACATCACAGAAACACTTTTGAATGTTGAATATTATTCAAGTTAATTGGTTTCGGTTTTGGTCTCGGTTTCGGTTTCGGTTTCGGCTTATGGTGAAAATGTCTATTAAGAGTAAGTGGGATCCGAAATGTAAGTATTAAATTAATAATCCAAAGACAATGACAACACCGAAAAACACCCAGATACAAAAACATTACACACGTACGGTACAAAAAAGAAAACTCGAGCTGCACATACATATGAATAACAAGTATCCACTGCCAAACCATTTGTTAGATTAGGTGGTTATATTAATATGCCTGTACTTTCCCAACTTAACCACTAGTTCTCACTTCTTTACACAACACCGAGATAAATGACCTCTTTATGACATAAAGGAAAATCGGGATGAAAAAAATTTAAAAACTAAATATTTCTGTTGCACTTACCTCATTTTTCTTGTATGTGTGTTTAAGAATAGATTTCCGTCAACCCGTGTGACTGCAGATGTAGTTTAAGCATGTCATAATAATAAACATTTTTTAACCCTAAAAAAAATTTTAAAATGCAAAAATAATTTTAAACATTGAACAGTACAAAAATTACGGTGGTACATTTAGGACACACAAATTTTTAGTTTTTTATAATATTATGTCGAGCGCTCTACTTATTATCTCGAGCTCTCGATTTATTATGTCGAGCGCTCGACTTATGATCTCAAGCGCTTGACTTATAACTCGAGCTCTCGATTTAATATGTGGAGCGCTCGACTTATTATGTCGAGCTCTCGACTTATTATCTCGAGCGCTCGACTTATTATGTCGAGCGCTCGACATATTTTATTTCCAATTCCGGATTCTTTATAGGTTAAAATGATATTTAACACATTTGTCCCTGCGTATACATGACCCGGCACTTGAGCTAGGGGATCAGGGGCTTCTTCCGTCTACAGAGCTAGTCGGGGGTGTCCCTAGGTGGTGGATAGGAATACACTTCTTACGGCGGGTTAGCCAGGGTTATATTACTGAAAGGCCAGCCGCCAACAGCTGAAGGCAAAGAAAAAGGCCACGCTCTGTACAGAATAAAGATTCCTTCTATATATTTCGAAACTGAAGTGCAGGTCTTTGGGACCGTATAAGAGCCTAAATTTTCAACCCTTCCCTTCTCGAATTTCGTTGCCCGCTTGTACCTCCCGCTTTGGTTCTTTCTGTCCACTCGACAATATTTAGCTATATCAGGACGAGAACAAGTTATAGTCAATTCAAACATTAATCTTAAAGAAAACAGAAAGAATCAAAGTGGGGGGGGGACAATCAGCAACGATTTTTGACTGCCACTGGAAAATGGGCCTGCTCTTCAATATCGAAATTTATAGAAGGTATCTTTATTCTGCACATAGCGTGACCCTTTCTACCCTGTCGCCAGTGACAAGGTATTCCCTATCAACCACGGGGGATGCTCCCCCGAGCATCTCTGTACACGGAAGAAGCCCCTAATCTCTGGCGTAAGTGCCGGGTCATGCATACGAGGTAACAACTGTATTAAATATCATTTCAATCTACAAATAATCCGGAATTGGAAAAAAACATAATAAGTCGAGCACTCGAGATAATAAGTCGAGCACTCGAGATAATAAGTCGAGCGCTCGACATAATAAGTCGAGAACTCCAGATAATAAGTCGAGCGCTCGACATAATAAGTCGAGAGCTCGACATAATAAGTCGAGCGCTCGACATAACAATTCCAGCGCTTGACATAACAAGTAGAGAGTTCAAGATAATAAGTCGAGCGCTCGACATAATAAGTCGAGTGCTCGACATAATAAGTCGAGAGCTTGAGATAATAAGTCGAGCGCTCGACATAATAAGTTGAATTAAAGAATACATGGTTGTTAGGCAGAATTCCAAAAAATAAGTAGTCTTTGAGACTTTCAGAAATTTTACCAAACTTGGAATCATTATTTTTTGAAATCAAATTGGTGGATTGTTTCTTCTAATTCTAACAATTTTTTAACTATGGTTTCAATGTAGAATTCTCAAAATTAGTGGTCTTTGACAATTTCAGGAAATTAACCAAATTTGGAATCAAGAATTTTTGAAATCCAATTGTTAAAACTGATTGTCCTAATTGAAACTGATTCTTAAAATATAGTTGATAGGTCGAATTTCAAAAAATTAGTTGTCTTTGAGACTTTCATAAAATTTACCAAATTTAGAATCAACTAATTTTGGAAATCAAATTTGTGAAAATGATTGCCCTAATCAAAACATTATCAAAAAGTATGGTTACTGGGTAGAATTCCAAAAAATACGTGGTCTTTGAAATTTACAAAAATTGGAATCAAATATTTTCAAATTAAATTGGTGACAATGCCCTAATGGAAACAAATACTAACAGTATTGTTGCAAGGTAGAATTCCAAAAAATACGTGGTCTTTGACACTTTCAGGAAATTTACCAAAATTGGAATCAAATATTTTTCAAATTCAATTGGTGAAAATGATTGCCCTAATAGAAACAAATCCTAACAGTATTGTTGCTAGGTAGAATTCCCAAAAATAAGTGGTCTTTAACACTTTTAGGAAATTTACCAAAATTTGAATCAAATATTTTTTTCAAATTCAATTTGTGAAAATGATTGCCCTAATTGAAACAAATGCTAAAAGTATGGTTGCTAGTCAGAATTTCAAAAAATAAGTGGTCTGTGAGACTTTCGGGATATTTACCAAAATTGGAATCACATTTTCGAATTCTAAGATTTAAGATTTTTCCCAAAAAAAACTTGCCAAAATATAAGATTATATGCCAAAATGTCAAAAAAATATCAGTCTTTGACATTTTCAGGAAATTTTCCAAAGTTATAACCGGGATCAAAGTTCTGAAAGCTTAATGCGCATCTACAGACTATATGCAACAATTCTGCAACAAAATTAAATCCATAAATCCAAAAATGTAAGATGAGTTTGCATCGCATGCCATATGTGTCACAATCCACATTTTATGGTCTTTGTCAAATCGACATCTTTGAGCCTCTTGTTTGCATCAAGATAAATATCAAAAATCCGAAAGCTTATTGCGCATCTACAGACCATATGCAACAATTCTACAACAAAATTAAAACCCTTAATCCAAAAACGTAGGAGGAGTTCGAGTCGCATGCCACATGTGTCAAATGGACATCTTTGGGCCTCTTGTTTGCACCAAGACCAATATCAAAAATCCGAAAGCTTATTGCGCATCTGCAGCATATATGCAACAGTTCTATAACAAAATTAAAACCCTAAATCCAAAAATGTAGGAGTTCGCGTCGCAAGGATTTGAGACGAACGGACGGACAGACGGACAGATGGACGGACGGACGAGGCCAACGAAAATATCCCCGAACTTTCATTCGAAAGTGCGGAGAAAAAAATAAAATATTGTGTGTCCTAAATGTACCACCGTAAAAATAGACAGAAAAGGAATACTTTTTCAGTGTAAGACAATTTTGTAAATTTCTTATTCTATAACTGTATTTACTTTTTCACTTCTTTTTATATATTGCAGTTTTCAATGTCAATGGGAACAGCAATATCTGTATTTGATTAAGATTTGACCTGTTTAAGAGAAGGGTCAGTTATTGAGAACCCTATTTTTGTTACCTATCTGGTTGAAAAAGAAAAGGATCAGTTATGAGAACCCCCTCCTTGTTGCTACCTATCCTCATGTTTCAAAAACACTAAGTCCAATTGACAAGACATGGCACCCAAGTCGAAAATGGCCCAAGCTTGCAGAAAATATCCCCTTGTTCCCGCTATTGTTTCTTTCAACCGACCTAGGATCTTGAAAGCTATTCTGTTGTCGTCAAAGTTGAATAAAGCACAAACTTAAGGTCAATGTTGCTTTATTCATTGTTGAATGAAAAGATGTTTAATTTGCCATTGTCCATGGATTGTTCATTCTTTTGACTGACGGTTCCTTTCTCACTTACTCTACTAATATTTAAGAAAAAAGCAGTTCAGTTCTGTTAAGAGACAAACGTTTGAAAAAATTTACAAATTTTAACTGTTAATCAAAAAATTTAATTCAATCTAATTTGTTGCGGGAAACTGAAAACATACCTCAGATTCAATAACTTACCGATCATTTTAATGAAATGAAAATTGTCCACTCACATGACAAATGTGAAACACTGGATACTACTCCGATGAGCTCACATACCAAATCATTTAGGTGAATCCAACGGGAACAAGGCAGAAAGAACAAGGAGAATTTTGATTGATTTACTTAATGTGCTTGTAACTGTAGGTCTTAATGAAAATAATTCAAAACTGACAAGTGAACACACAAAGAGATATATGTTTAAATAAATAAGAAAAAAAAAAAAATCGGTTTAATTGGTTGATTATAAATTAAAATTTGAATTTAAAATTTTTTGCTGGTTTAAGAAAACAACGGCAGTAGAATACCGAAGGAACAAAGTACAAGATTACATAAATCAGTGTCCACAAAACACACAAACACTGCATATACAACACAAAAAATTAAAGCACTAACGGTGTGAACTCTAAAAACAAAGAGTGACATCAGGTGCTCAGGAATGATAAGCATGTCCTGCTCTGTATACAGCACCCGCCACACTGTCAATGGGTCAATCCAGAGAAAAGTAAAAACCGGTAATGTCAAATCAGAGAAGTCGTGAATCTAGTTGAAAATGTCAGTTTTCATTTGTGAAACTGATATTTCATATTTTTCTATGATGTCGTGGGGAAGGCCATAGAATTTCTGAAGGGACGAAAGTACCAACGGCTGAACATATCCTTGACTTTTGTGACAGTGCATTTGCTTTTTCCACAAAGTCACTGTATGAACTGCACAGTTACGAATTAATTGTGAAATATACACTTCATATGCTGGGGAGGTAGGTATATGCTGCAGAGAAAGGGAAAGTTCACAACTGAAGTTAAAGGCATATCTAACATGGACAAATGAATCATAATTCGCTCATAATATTCATAGAATTAAATTAATATTCTTGGGCATTTATTACGGGACTTTAGCGATAGGAACTCTAATGTAATAGACGGCAGAACGATCGCCTCGGATACCAGTAAGAAGGAATACTTGCTTTCTAAATCTATTAAAATAAACATTAACCGCACAAAAACAAACTATATATGAAATTGAAGTGTATTTATAATTTTTCCTTTATGACAATTCTTTAACAAAATTTTAATTAGAGAGAAAAAAATAACCAGAAGCGTTACAAATCGTCTAAATATATATCACCCTTCAGTATTCATTAATTAGTGATTCTTTCTCAATGTATTGATGTATTGATTTTTACTTATAAAGATGGAACTGTTTCCGGAGATAACAAGATTCCAAAGTCCCATTTTTGTATTTCCGAAAAATGTTAACTCGCAAGACACTGAAACACTAATATCAAATAGTCGAAAACATATTATCTTAATTACAAAGATCAGTCAAGGACATAGCTCATCATGAAGAAGATATTTAATTTTAAATATTTTATTTATAACTTTTAAATAAATACACGCTTGATAACAAATTGTCGTGACAGAATAGTCATGCTCCAGTGGAAGGCGTCCAAAGTTGAGAATACGTTTGTAAAGATCTTTTGACTTTTATCGTATATAAGGCTAAGATATATTATTTTGTTTATTATACAGTTTATTACAAATGATTCTGTAGGTTAAGAGTTAACCTTCTATACAAGCAATTTTAAGGGTTGAATTTAAACAAAAGATATTTGTTAAGCAGAGAAAGTTTGAGCCTTGTTGTGGGCATATTGGAATATACGTTATTTACTACATTTGTGGGTGGAATACTGGATACTCAAGACAACACTAACCGGAATATGCTCAATTCATAGTATGCGATATGATATTTAGATAATTATTTGGATATTTTCAATTTTCAAAGTAAAATTTTACTCCAGATTTACGGAGATATTATACATTGGGATCCCCCTAAACAAGCCTCTTGTTTGTACCGAATTATAGCAACCAAGGAATCAGTGCAGTTGCTTTTTTTAAACATAGAAACATATGACATATCGTAAGTCTATAAAAGTTTTCATAAAATCGGTAAGTTAAGGCATTTGTGTATTTTCCGATTGTCTTTCAAAGCGAATAATCTGTCAAATGCAATTAATCATTTCCCAAAACAGTTGTCATTGAACGCAAAATCAACCGAATTCGACAATCTTTGTATCTCGTCAAGATAATGTTGTTTTCTCTATAATACACCTCGTAGAGGCTAAAGGGTGTTTGTCGATATTAAAATCTCGGTCGATA
This sequence comes from Modiolus philippinarum, assembly GCA_002080025.1. Taxonomy (NCBI): domain Eukaryota; kingdom Metazoa; phylum Mollusca; class Bivalvia; order Mytilida; family Modiolidae; genus Modiolus; species Modiolus philippinarum. Next base: position 73,304 of record MJUU01044150.1, on the reverse strand, counting down.
AACCTAGTATCTTACACAGGAAACCTGGCATCCCGTTGATACTGGCTTCGAGGAAACTATATTTCGATTACAATCTTCAATTTTGACAGGGTGAAGTAAAAACAAGTCATACCACGAGGCGTAGTCGGAACCTTCATTTCGGTTAAGATTACTTTATGTTAACAATAAATACAAAATTGCTGAACTAATGACTGTATTTGCGAATTGTTCTATATGGAAATATGTCTCTGTAGATTATTCAATAATTAGATTTAAATTTTCAATTATTTAAATCCTTTATCAGAGGGGGCAATTGGGTACGTTTCATTATATTGCAAATAGTGTGGTTTTTGGTTGTGCCATAAGTAATTGCGCAAGAGCATTTGTAACTTCCTTTTACAATTAAGTTCAGAAGGAACGACAGGAGTTTTAGGCAGAAGTGATAATCCAAAAAATCGTAATGTATACTGTCATAAATACGTAAAAATTAAATGCAATAATATTTCATACGTTAAATTTGAACTGATCAACACTTATTTTCATCCGATGGACAGTTATGATGAATTTCAAATAAACAGACAATGAGACGACACATGTGACAATGTATCATGAATTTGCAAATATGGGAAAGATGAAGTGTCAAGCCTACTCGTTATGTATATATAGGTTTTTTACTCTCGTTTATGCATTGTCAATTTCAAATGTTTGGAAAACGGGAATGTTTTGATTTTGATCTGCGGGTGAGAATCTAAAATGGGTCATGCGGCCCATTAAATCGGCCACGGCAAATAGTAATAGAAGTAGTATAAATTTGATGCATATTCGTTATGTAAATAACCTGAAAAGCATAGGCTTTCAGAGGACTATAAATTCCAATCTGGTCTGAATTCGGGTACATCTGAATACCACATAATTTAAATTTAATCTAACAGGTACCCCACTGTCATGCCATGGTCAACATTTCTGATATTTTCTACGTTTTGATTTATTGTAATGCCAAAATCATCTAATATGAATATGTTTGAGCTAAATTATTATTATTATGTACTTTAATTCTCGTATCGTCACATGTCAATAAGCGATATAAGGTAAAAATGTGCAAGCGGATGAATTTTGTTAATTATTTAATTTTAAACATGAAGTTTAAGCTTGAGGAACTCATGAACTTAGGTTTTTAAATTTCTTGATTATAATATTTTGAAAGATATTTTTCAGTAAGATGTTAAGAAGGTCTACAAGGAAGCGGACGGTACCGCAGGGCAGGGGAGACTTAGTGGCCACGGCTGCCAAGAAGAGGGCAGCATCTACAGTAACTACGAGTGGAAATACAGTTACAACGACACCTCCAATAGGTCAAAGATCAGTGATGTCGATACCAGTGATTTCATCTTCACCTGGAATACTAATGACTACAGCTGGAACAGTAATGACTACAGCCGGAACAGTAATGTCTACAGCTGGAACAGTAATGACGCCACATTCTGTTGTACTTTCAACTGCAGGATCTGTAATACCCTCAACAAGCTCTCAGGAGCAATTACAGTTATCAGGTTATGTGATATATTCAGGTGTTGATCCGATTCCATGCACCAAAGCTAATGATGATTTGGCAAGAAATGTATCATCAAATATTAAGCAAAAAATTATCTCTGGNACAAATTCGCAAGTAGCTTCAGCTGAAAACCAAAAGCTAGTTTTTGTAAAAGGTGAAATTATACTACAACAAAAACAACAGAATAAAATTATGTCAATTGAAAGCTGGACAGATGCTTTTTTAATTTACAGTACAATTTATTGCCTAGCTCACCCTGAAAGTTTTATAGATATGCTTAAATATATGCATACTATTCGGCTAGCTGCAAAACGCAGTAATGGATGGAAGTTGTACGATGAACAGTTTAGATTGAGAAAGTCGCAAGACCCATCAAGTTCATGGGGGTTAATTGATCAGGAGCTTTGGTTAATATATGTATATTCATCTCCTACTATTTCAAATTCTCCTGTCATACCTGGGGTCAGTAGTTATAAATGTTATGCCTATTATTATCAAGGCAGTTGTTATAAAAATCCATGTTTGTATAATCATGCTTGTTTAAGGTGTCAGGGCCAACATCCAGTAATAACTTGTCTTAGACAAGAAATTAATCCCAATAGACATGTAGATAATCAGTTTAGGCCCCCAATTGTTCCAACAAGTACAAGGTTTAGACCAAGGTTACAGTCCAATACTTCACCACGTTTTAATCCAAGACATGTGCAAATGAGTGAAAACAGGTTTAATCCTAGGCAATTCAGGGTGTAGCTACAATGTATATGTTCATGTCAAAGACACTAAAAAAAATTCACTAAATAAATAGTAAAAGAATAATAATCATAAACTACACCATGCTATATTACAAAGGTTGTTTTCAGATATAAATCCTGCTGATTTACAGACAAATGAGGCTTTATCATATGAAAAGCTTTGGGATAGAGGTTGGACTCCAATCAAGGTTGACACACTGTTAAAGTATTTATTAGAATATGAGAATCAGGGTGATGCAAAGCTACTTGCTGAGGGATATGAAAATGGGTTTCGTTTGCAGTATACTGGACCTAGAGTTTCATTAGATTCAAAAAATCTTGTGTCAGCTATAATTCATAGAACTGAAACACTAAATAAGTTACAGAATGAAGTTGAGCTTGGTCGAATGTTGGGCCCTTTCTCAAAAAGACCAATATCTACTCTTAGAATTTCCCCGATCGGTCTGGTAGAAAAACCTGATAAGAGTTGGAGAAGGATTACTCATTTGTCTTTTCCTTATGGTAATGGGGTCAATGACTTTATTGATGAGGAATTTTGCCATGTAAAATATGCATCTTTTGATAAAGTTTTGGAAATGATATCTTCATTGGGAAAAGGAGCAGAGATTGGCAAAATTGATATAAAACAAGCATTTAGGTTACTTCCTATACACCCAGCAGATTTTGATCTTCTGGGGGTGAAATTTGATGGAAAGTTCTGGATTGACAAAAGTCTTCCTATGGGCTGCTCAATAAGTTGTTTTTTATTCGAAAAATTTGCTACATTTCTTCACTGGCTGACTGAAAACAGGTCTGGTTTAGAAACTTTGGTTCACTATTTGGATGATTTTTTATTTGCTGGTGCTGCATCTACCAACAATTGTGAAAAGCTGATGAACTGTTTTATTGAAATTTGTAAAGAAATTAATGTGCCATTGGCTGAAAACAAAACAGAGGGTCCAAAAACATTAATGATTTTTTTAGGTCTAGGAATAGACACAGTAAATATGAAGGTATTTATACCTATGGAAAAGATTGAAAAGTTAAAAGTTGGTATTACTAGGATATTGAAAAGCAAAAAATTAAAGGTTAAGGATTTTGAGTCTATTATTGGCCTCATGGCATTTTGTGCACGAGCAATCCCTTCAAGTAGGGCATTTATGCGTAGATTTTACAATGTATTGGCAGCCATGAAAATTAAAAAAACATATTATTTCATTAAGTTAAATAGCAGCATTAAAAACGATGCCTATGTCTGGCATGACTTTTTAAGTACATTTAAAGGGGAATGTTATCTCCCAAACAAACTTTGGATTTCGAGCGAAACACTTGAGTTATTTACTGACCGTGCTGGATCTGTTTTACTTGGCTGTGGTGCGTATTTTGCTGGAAAATGGGTACAATTCAAATGGCCAGAATCATGGGAAAATGAGCAGTTCATGTCAGATATTGCATTTTTGGAGTTGATTCCTATAGTACTAGCAATGTTCACTTGGAAGCCTTTATTTATTAATAAGAAAATACTGTTAAGAATAGATAACCAAGCATTAGTTATTATTATTAATAAGAGAACATCACAATCTAAACATGTTATGCAGTTGGTGCGGCCTATGGTTTTGTTCTTAATGCGTAATAATATTCAGGTCAGAGCTGTACACATTGAGGGAAAATTAAACGAAATAGCAGACTCTATCTCTCGTTTTCAGATGGCTCGTTTCCGCCAAGTGGCACCAAAGGCAGACTTGATTCCTTCCGAAATTCCGGAGGAATTCTACTGCATTATTTCAAGCCTGAAATAGATACTTTATTGGGAAATTCAGTAGCACCAAGTACAGGTCGTCAATATGAGGTGGCGTTAAAGCAATTTTTTCGATTTAGGTTTCAATTTGGTCTTGAAGATGGCTGTCCTGCACCATTACAGGATATAATGGCATTTATAGCATACATGTATAGAATTGGCATGTCACATTCAACTGTTAACTGTTACTTGTCAGGAATCAGTTTTTATAGTAAAATTAATAACTTCAACGACTTCACTCAAATGTTCATAGTAAGAAAGATGATTGAAGGTATGAGGCGTACAAGATCTAAGTGCGACACTCGACTTCCTATTACAAAGGACTTATTGAAGCAAATAATAAGTGTTTTACCTAGCATTTGTTGCAACATTTAAGAAACCAAATTATTTAAAGCAGCATTTTTGTTGGCCTTTTTTGGACTGTTCAGGGTTGGAGAATTAACCGAGGGTAAAATTGAAAAGCAGGGTCATGCTATTCGCCTTGAAAATGTTAAGTTGTTGTCAGATAAGATTGACATTTTTTTGGCGTCTTCTAAAACTGACCAGTGTGGTAAAGGTGTAACCATTTGTATACCCGAGCAAAAAGTTAAAGTATTTTGTCCAGTATTCAATTTGGGTGCCTTTTTACGTAGTCGTCATTGTGGTAGCGGTGCATTGTTGTGCCATTTTGATAAGAAACCTCTCACTAGATATCAGTTTAGTTCAATTTTAAAGAAATGTCTTTCGGTTTTGGGTGTTTGTAATTCACCATATACATCTCATTCCTTCAGAATAGGAATGGCTACTTGTTGTGCCATGGAGGGATTGCCAGATGATCAGATTAAAAAGCTGAGCAGATGGAAATCTGATGCATACATGAGATATATTCGAATTCCTTCATAGAGTTTTGGGACAATAGGTTGTAGTTATTGTTTTAAATGTAGTAAATTCAATTAGTTGTTTTGCCTTGCAATCGCATTAGCAAATTCTAATTGCTATCTAATATTGCAGGTGAAAAGCAGAATGTTGGTGTGTGGATTGTGGGTTCATCCATTATAAGAAATGCCTTCATTGCTTCCAGACAAAGACCAGGTGGTATCCATTTAAATCTACAAAAGAGTGGAATAAACATTTTATGGCAAGGAAGGGTTGGTCTTAAACTGGATAATCTAAAGCGCCACATTAAGTTATTAATGACCCTGGATGCTCTACCATCATATTTAGTTGTACATAATGCTGGAAATGACATTCGGGAGAATAGATTTGGATATAAAGTTAAAAGATTTTTGTCATGTTTAAGTTTAATTTTGCCAAATACTATGTTGATTTGGTCGCAGATATTGCCCAGAAAGCAATGGCGTTTTCTAATAATAGGGCAGCTATGGAGAGGTTAAGACAGAGGTTCAATAGCACTATTGGGGCTTTTATGATAAAGAGAGGTGGTGGTTATATTCGCTATCCAGATATAAAGTGTTCTTCCCGTTTTTTGTTGAAAGATGGTGTCCACCTGACTCCCCTTGGTAACGATATATTTTTGAATAACATTCAATGTGGTCTGGAGCAAATAATTTTGAATACTGATAGGGCTAGAACTCATCCTTGAACTTTTAATTAAAAATTATGATGTATTACAAGTAAATATTTGGGCGAGTCATTAAGAGCTGTAAATATATATAAATAAGTTGTGTTATTCTTTTAGTTACTCAATTTTATCAGTATTTATTGTACAGTTAAATAAACGGTAATGGCCACAGCTTGGCGCAGCTCCCCCCAATTTCAATTATTGGCGGTTGACAGACTAGGCATGTTTGCCTTAAATAATTAACACGCCTAGCCTGTCAATTTGGCAAATTTCGCTGCGTTAAATAACAATTTCAGTTCACATATGGAGTGGAAGGATATATGTCTCAGCAATTTTTAATAATTGCAAACTACACAATTTTATTTGGACTTTAAGCATTAGCCACTGATTCTCCGGGGTTAATGGCTATCTGATAATTCATATCATATTTCATTTATGATCGACCATTTGAACATATTCGGCGATCAGCAGCAGTTAATTTGATATCATATGACATTTCACATTTCACATTTATTATATTATTGTAATCTATCAATAAATTGATGTGGCCATTTACTGCCAAAAATATTATCATTTGTTGAAATTTATTGAGCATCTCTGATAATTAGATTTAATTTTTTTATAATTCAAATCCTTTACCAGAGGGGTTAATTGGGTACGTTTCATTATATTGCAAATAGTGTGGTTTTTGGTTGTGCCATAAGTAATTGCGCAAGAGCATTTGTGACTTCCTTTTACAATTAAGTTCAGAAGGAACGACAGGAGTTTTGGGCAGAAGTGATAATCCAAAAAGCCCACCCTCCCTCCTCATAACATTAGGTTAATTGTGTTAATTTGTGGAGATACTGCTGGTTTTTTTATATATATTTAACAGGTCATCTGTTATACTGCCATGTTAAAATGAAGTTTCTTGGAGTGTCAAGTAACAGTGTGCTACCAAGCAAAAAGTTCTACCTACCAAAAGTTTATTCAGACAGAAGTGTTACTATAGACATTGGCTGTGAAGATGGTGGCTAATTTCGCCGCGTTAAATAACAATTTCAGTTCACATATGGAGTCAAGGCTTATTCAAACAGAAGTGATACTACAGACATTGACTATGAAGATGGCAAATCTCGCTGCGTTAAATAACAATTTCAGTTCACATATGGAGTGGAAGGATATATGTCTCAGCAATTTTTAATAATTGCAAACTACACAATTTTATTTGGACTTTAAGCATCAGCCACTGATTCTCCGGGGTTAATGGCTATCTGATAATTCATATCATATTTCATTTATGATCGACCATTTGAACATATTCGGCGATCAGCAGCAGTTAATTTGATATCATATGACATTTCACATTTCACATTTATTATATTATTGTAATCTATCAATAAATTGCTGTGGCCATTTACTGCCAAAAATATTATCATTTGTTGAAATTTATTGAGCATCTCTGATAATTAATTATAGTGGTCTCACATCAATTTATCCAAATGGTCACATTTGTATTCAAAATCACTTGATATCAAAATGATCTCGAAAATTCGAGTAAATCTATCTTGTCAACCTCGATGATTTGGGCAAATAATACTCCCTCATATGGATACACCATCATACTAACAAATTTTGGCATTTATTTATTTATTCATTGTTATAATTTCCTAATATTAATTTAACCACCTGATCACCTGATTCTCATTATCTTATTATACCAAGTGTTCTTAATAAGATGAGTGCCTTGTGATTGTTAATATGTTGTGATTGTCTTCTGTTGGTCTTTTTGTAGGGCAACGGATGATAGCGATCGTAAGAACACTCCACCAGTTAGACCCTGCATTAAGGGCGTAAAATTACATGGATGTAGCGTTTCTCTACATCTAGTGATTAATGATTAATAACGGTAACAATGAGGTTTTAGCAAGGCTCATTATTGGTGGCACCATGGCAATTTCAAGATGAAGTATAGCAATAAAAGCGTTGTTCCTTTGCTAGGTTTTACCATGTATTTGTAGAAACATTAACTCAATATTTTCTTCATTGTAGATATCAGTTTAACGATCATGAATAAAATTTGACACACATCTCAATTACGATGTGAAGTGAAGATTGTTTTCACGATCAAGTTGAAGGGTATTTGAGCATGAAAATATTTCATGACGACGAAATAATAGTTTCTCGATTATTTTGTGACTAATGCGTTCTCAATCTTTCAACAACTGTATTCTAGATAAACAGGAATCCAAACAAAAAAGGCTACGTTTACGTAGTCGACTAATACTTTGTGTGGAAGGCCTGGGATTTTTAGTGATCTTCAGAAAAAGATTGATGTCTAATAGGATAAATATATAAAGACTTGAATCCCACTTAAGCCCTATCTTAACTCTGATACATTAAAATGATCATATCTTGCATTTACTAATCAAAAGGGATTACATTGTAGGTTTTTTATGTTTCCACAACGGTTTTTTCTATCGGAAGTCCTCACTTTAATGAAGAAAGCCTTAAATATATTTAACTTCGGTATTAATATATATTATTTATATAATATGCTTTGTACTAAATTTCTATTTGTGCGGTGTTATACTTTGCCATAGAAGTGTTGTACAAAAATACCTCTTATGAAATTCACAACGAAGCATTAATTTGTGAAAGGACGTATTTAACTGTTTTTTAATGAAATAACTTTGATCATTTGCCCATTTTTAACTTATCGGATGCTTAACAATATTGTTACAATATTAAGGGTGCTTTTTTAAAATATATTAAATTGTATTTTTAGTACACGACAAAGCAAAAGATACATTTGAAATTATAATTCAAATATAAAAATTGTTGAAATGAATAAAAAGTTCCAGTTGAAATAAAGAATTGTGTACGTTTCTCTCTGAAACTAGTCACCCGTCAAAAGATCTACATTTTATACCTTCAGCTCTAGTCATTGACTAGTTTTACAGTAATATACAGTATTTTCCCGTCGTAACCTTCTCAATGAAAAACGATGGATAACAGGAAACCGGTGCATTGCATTTGCGCTTGCGCCAGTTAGTATTTCATTTGCGCCACAAACTGTATTTCATATGCGCCAAAATAAAAACTCAAGCATTTGCACCAAATAAAGGTAAATAGTATGGATAAAAGTTAAAATACATTTAACTTTTATACTTTTTTACTTGTATTTCTCTCTTCTGTTTGCCAGCATTACCCGTTTTACTTGCTAACCACGGGGAGGTTGAAGTAAAATTTGGAGCAAGACATTTTCTAAATCGCTAAAGCTAATGTAAACACTATAAGAGCACTATTTATACAATGAACAAACAATCATGTTTAAAGTTTCAGAAGTACCAAACATATATTATAAATATAAAAAAAGCAAACAAGAAAATATCTTTTCGGATTAAATTAGTCGAATTTAATATAAACACCTCCACTATTTAACCAGTTTCATGCCGATACAACAAATATGACCCAAACCAATGGATGTAGTGAAAATGTTGCATATCTTAGATATTATAAATATTTGATATTAAATAATATATTAAATATTTTCCAAATGTTATATTAAATATAAAATATTAAATAGAATATTTATTATTGTTTCCTCTTCCTACATATTACCTGAAACTTTACCTGTAAAATTTTTACCTGAGAAATGGCACAAATGAAATACCAGCTTGTGGCGCAAATGAAATATCTTTCTTTTGAAAAATTGGCGTAAATGCAATACGCCCAGGGAAACATCTACAACGGCTTAAAATTATAATCACGTGCCACAAACTGCTAGGGAACTACAGTGGAAAAAACACAAATAAGACAAAAGACAAGCGTAAACAGCAATATGAACTTGGGACAGCCCGACTTGGTACCGGCACTAGCAAAAGCCATCGGTAGGATTAAACCGGTTTATGGATACCCATTTATCTGCCCCGTTTCCCTATAGTACAATAAACATACGGATAACACCCAATACAGATAGACTACTAACTCCAAGACCACAATCTTGAAAGGAGAGAACACGACAATACGTAATTTTGAAAGATGGGACAAGGGCTCGCCACTGAACTGCCGGCTAGCTCAAGGCTAGTCTGCTGGTATTACACTGTCGCACTACGGAAGAAAAATCAAACTCGAAACTTCCTGAAGGGTTTAGCCAAGAATCGTCATATATTTCAGTAGACATCGGCAGTATCAGTGAGAAGCCAGTATGTATGTTAAATTTTCAGGTCACAAGATCTCAAAGCTAATTTAACGGATGCAAGAAGAGTTCGTTACGTCCAAACTTTTCAGGTTCTTTAATCAGTTTCTGGCATTTTTTAGCAGACTTTAGTAAAGACGATTATTTGAAAAGCTCATAGTGATAAGCTGATTGCGAGTAACGCCTTTATTGGGTATAATATGTTAATATCTATAATAGAACTTCATAAATGTATTCAAAAACTTATGAAACCCTGTTAAAAAGTTTAGATGTGATAATAAGCAGTGTTTTTATTCGCCATTTAAGCCGGGTTTGCCGACAACCTTTATTTTAAGGCCGACCGGCTTTCGTTCTGACCAACTGAATTCCGGATTTTTTCGTTTCAGTACCATCAAATTTCATAATTTACACGCGCCTCGATGTTTTGTTTTTCTTGAAAAAATGGCGGATCGAAAACTGTTTTCAATGAACGTGCCTCGTAATCGAGAGAAAGGAAAAGCTGTGGGTGTATTTCAGAATTGAAAAGGCTCAGAAACCCGAGTTGACAGCGGTGTTACGCAAATGTCTAAAAACACCACGAAGCAAAAGATAGGGCGATAAAATTATACTATCTCGTACAAATCGTGGCTAATGTAGAAAAACCTCTGTTTTGAGTTAGTCACTTCTTCATTCAAGCAGAGACATATAATTATATGTCTCTGATTCAAGTATGGATGGGAATAAACTACGTTTTACCGTAATTTCAAACATTAAAGTATGAAGTGTAAAGTGTGCAAATATCAACACGAAAAGAACTTCATGCATTTTGAGACTTTTGTACCATGACTGATCAACTGCAAAAAAATTTAATTAATTTATGTTGATACCATCCAAGTACCTTACAACCAAATTAAATACGTTTTTAGTCAATGTACTTGTAAACTAAATATTTCAATATGCATAATAATATTTTTGCAATGTACAAGAAAAAAAACCGGTTGAGATGTTGTGTCTGAAAAAATAAACCCGGTTATAAGGGGCAATTTGAAAAACCCTTCTTTCCCTGTTAAGAAATGGAAAACACCGATAATGTTACGTTTATTAAAATCGTGAAGAGTAGAACAAAAGCGCGCCAATCGTACTAGTTAAGAAATAAACACCCCGTAGGATGGAGCTAAAGGAATGTTGCTGTCAAGAAAAGGGAAATTAATAATAGTGAAATCAAAGTCATCCCTTTAATCATATATTTTAGTTTTACCAGAGTCAATAATGATGGTTAGATCCAAAAAGGGCAGTGTTTTGAGTCATTGTTAGCTTTATTTAATTTCAGATCTTGTGGGAAAATGATGTTTACATAATATAAATACGGGGTATTGTCAATAGTAAGGATATCGTCAATATATACCTGCTGTTAATAGAAATAACTTTATCACTATTTGATATGGTTCTGTTTTGAATTTTTTTCAAGAAGTCCCGTTCGTAACACATGTAACAGAACAGAAAAAATCTGCAATGAGAGGTGCACAATTTGAACCCATGGGAATACCTTTGACCTGTTGATAAAAAGTGTTGCCAAAACGAACAAAGATGTTGTCCAGCAAACGATCGAGTGCATTAATCATATCATCATATGTCACGAACAATTATTATTTTATATTATATTAGAGACGAATACTTGCTTTTTGTTAGAACAAATGAACTACAGACAAGAAAATTTAAAAGACCATTTAATAAGTTTCCTCAATTTGAATTTGATCAAACTATGTAGAAGGGTTGTATAAAGTGTGGAAAACTCACAACTGTCAATAAATGAGACTTGTCTTTGATTAGATTGTAGTTTATCTAAGACTTCAATAGAATAAGTAATCAACACAAGTCAAAGCTTTTTACAGGTAAGAATATAAATGACTCCATATTCGGTTTCATTATTCCAAAGATTTAACCATAATCTTTCCACTTTTAGTCCTATGTCTTCCTGGTTTCAAATGAAATAACACTATTTCACTGTATGTTTAGTCGAAGTCTTCAACTTGGCTTCTAAAAAAAACCTAACTACAAATATACAATAATCCCTTTGACAACTAAGAATCAGCCAGGATACTGTCTTTAAACAAGTTGATAAAGGTAGGGTGGTCGTAGCATGGAATGTATACCGTTGTATTCATTTTATCCGGAATAGAGCCTAGGCTATATTTTTTACAGCCTTTGCGATAAAATATCGCTTAGGCAACATTGTTTTTATAGCTTAGGCTATAAAATGTACTTTTGAACCTCTTCGTACACCATAGTGGCATGTATGAATGTTAGGCTGAATTTCGATTGCCGAATGGTGAGTTTCCAAAACCAAATTCTGTGTGATTAGAAAATGGCTGAAATAATTGTTTTACATAAATCAACGTGATTAAATACTAGTAATCACTACGTACTTAACCGTGCCAACAAAAAGGCAACAGCACTGATATCGATCTCATTTTTCTTATCTCAACAAAGTTATATAACATTCATCAAGGTGATCTTAATTTTTGTTTATCAATTTAAAGACAAGTGTAAAATGTTTTGTATTTGAGTTCAATGGATTGGACATAAAGACTTACACATGAGACAGTGTAGATGATATGACATAACATGCATGAAAGATGTAGTATATAGGGAAAAATACACACAATAATATCTGCAAAGATATTTTAACAAACAGACATTGTTTATGTTTTTCAATTTTTGGTTCAACGGTAATAAAATCCTGTCACGACAAATTTTCAAAAGGTTTCGGTTTCTTATGATATTTTAAACAGAGTGTTAATAAATAAAAAATACCTCCTACGTGATAAGTTATGTCTTTGACTTATAAACTGACCTCAAATGATTATTTTTGTTTGTCATTTGTTTTCTTTTAAATGAATTTTCGAGATGATCTTCCAAAAGAACTTATATATACTGCGGTTTAAAATATGTACTATATACTTTGGCAATTTTGGTAACTTGATTGGAACAAAATTTAAAAAATGAAATTTATCAATATGACTTTGATCATCTACCTGATGTTTTTTCTTCAATCTTTTAAATCAGTTAAAATCCAAAGTCTAAATCAAAGTTTGTTAATATTAAATATTAAATTTCTGTTGGTTCCGGTGGGATTCTAATCAAGATGTCAAAGATGTCAGGGTTGAGAGTGGCGCGCTACCTCTACACCACAGAAGGATTGCACAGATTCAGTTTAATTTATATACTTCAGTCTCATATTACGAATCTAAAAATATAACACTTACTAAGATGCATTTACAACAGTACATTTTGTTAAGCTGTACACCTGTTTCAAGGACAAAACCTCTAATCCGCGGCATTTGAAACAAATGATGCACAAAGCCATAGATAAAACCAAAAAAGTTGAAAAGATAAAATAATCTTCATATGGCGTCCTCATTTAACAACTCATTTGCTATTGCCGTGCTTGTAGTTTGTACAGCGATTTTGTCACCAGAGCAAAATTACTGTCTCAAAAACTAAGATATCAAGGGTATGTTCAGTCACTGTTGCAATTGTCACTACAGAAGTTTTACGGTCGTCACCATGATTTGACAGACAGTGACAATGTTTCTGTTTCACAGATGTGAAAAGATATCTTTGGAAAGATCCAGAGTTGACTACAGAACTGACAAACTCCGACAGTGACAAAACTGGACTTTTCACTACTTGTCTGATGGGTACCCGGCGTGGAGCAGATCATGCTTACCGTCCCGGAGCACCTGTTGATATCTTAGTTTTTGTAGGGGTTCACACTGCTTGTGCATTAGTTTTGGGGCGTTCTTGTACATTTTTTTGTAATTTGTTTTGACTTTATCAAACTGTCTCAATTCGTGTTGGATATGAATTGCCGTGATTTTGGTTTTTCTTTTTTATTATTTTGGAATTCCCCTTTCATCATTTTGGTTTGGTATTCGTTTGCCGATGTTCTTCAGTAAAATTGTGAATGTATTAGCTATTTTCATATCCTTTGACTTCTTTGTGGTTTGAAAGAAATTGCTAAAGTTTGCATGTTTGCAAAATAAGTATATAAAGTTTTGATACTATTTTAGCAATACAAAATGAAAGATAAACGTAAAATAAAGAATGAAAGGACAATGCGTACGCACAAAGTAAACAAAGCATTAAACAACCATTTATTTATTTTCTTCATCTTGTAGTCACGCTTATATTTTCAACAACGTACTTTGCACATCACTCATATTAAGTTCAAGACGGTCCCTAGTTTGATTGGATCTCATTGCTTGATGTCAAACAACTATACGTCCATGTATCTTCTTTTTCTTATGGATGAGGGACCGTCAACAAGTATAAACTAACTGGCAAAGTGTTCTTACAATAGCTGTCATCCTTTGCCCGACAAAGACTAACAGGAAACAATCTCAATATTTATACTAACAACGACAGGGCACTCATCGAGTCAACTGCAAGAAAACTTGGCATAATAAAATAATAAAATGTGGGCACTATAAGAGTGGTTAGAATAACATTTCAAAACTACAAAAATGAAATGCTTAAATTTGAAAGTATTATAGAGATCCCATATTTGAATTTCTCATTAGAACAAGTTCACCATAACTCAAATCTATAAAGAGCTTGCATCTCTCGCATGAGGAATCTTCTTCTTCACTCCACACTGCAGGGGAGACAAAAGCCAGTCTTCAATAAACAATGAAGATAAATGGAGTAAAGGCACATGAGACTAAGTCTCCATTACACAGGCAATTGTGCCTCGCATGAAATTCATATGAAGAATTATCGCATGAATTTGATGCGAAAATCGTCCAAAAATGATGCCTAAAATTCAACATGTCATTTTCATGTGATGATTTCATGTCATTTTCATGCGAAATTTTGGCATGAATATCACATGTAAAAAAATTCATGCGAAATTCACATGAAGAATTTTTTGCAGAAATTTGATACGAAAATCGTCCGCAAATGATGCATAAAATTCTACATGTCATTTTCGTGCGATGATTTTGACATGAATATCACATGTAAAAACATACATGTACATGGGAAATTTACATATTAAAATGTTTTTCTTATAAATTTCAATTTACTTTATGCATGAAATTCGGCCGATTTTTTTCGCATGAAATTAATGCAAATATGAATACATAGTTGTAAATTACAAGTAAAAGTAATATATACATTCCAAACCTTAAGCAACAATATCTATAAAGTGCAGTTACCAGTCCATTTACAAATAATTGGATATATGACCTAAATCAGCAGCAAAAATGTTTGGATTTAATTGCATCTGCATAGTTGACAAATGCATTGCATAGGAGAAATGTCAATTCCAAAGTGTATATACCTTTTCATGTAGCTTGCACAGAGCATTTCGAGAACCTTTAAGTTAAAACTTAGAAGGGGTCTTTGTTAAAACTTTGAAATATACCATACAGCTTAGCACTTCATAACCAGCTTGTAGAATGAATTTGAAAGTTTTTTATGCCCCAAGATTGAGGATCGGGGCATATTGTCCTGTCTGTG
>MJUU01044150.1:42351-56728 GCA_002080025.1 Modiolus philippinarum | reverse complement strand
TATATATATATATATATATATATATATTCAACCACCAATCCAATTCAACCAATCAGAGTTGGAACGTATGAGAAAATAGACCTTTTGAATCTAAGGCCGTGTTTGATTACAATAAATCCAGATTCGGTTTTTCAATCCGGTTTTCAAAATCTCCCAGCTGGAATTAAATCAAACACTGAAACTAAATCCAGATTTCATACCCAAAAACCAAACACTGAAACCGAATCTGGATTTCATAATTAATATTGAAATTGATAATGCATTGCTTGATTTTACCAAGAGAAACAATATTCTCCATAATTTTTGAAAAACAAATTGATTTTGATCGATAAATAATTGGTAATCACTTATGATGAAATTTTTAACATTTTCGGCCATCTTGAATCCGAAAAAATCCTGCCACTGAGCAGATTTGGCGGTTTCGTGAATCCAGTTTAGGATTCTTGTAAAAATACATTTTGGTTTACAAATCTGGTTTCGGTTTCTTTGTAATCAAACATGACCTTAATAAAGATAGACTTTGTATTCTTGCACCTTTAAAACTATTCAAGGGAATTTGATGAATGATACACCCATTTAAACATTGATATATTAGGTTTATTACAAGACCAAGGTCAATTGACCAGGTATAATTTAAGATCACTTAAAGGTGGGAAATTCTCAATGACTATTTTTGCGCAACGTTGTGACGTCGTGGTATGTATTTACAGATGGCTTTCCCCTACACGCCGGGAAGGATTTAAAGGTATGATGAAAATTTGAAATGTAGAGCAGATATGTGCCTTTCACGACAGGTATGTAAGCGTACTTTCTTTCCGGCTTGCAGAAATTCTGGGTGTATAAACAACCTATTGTATTTCTACCTTGGTGTTTATTCTGTCGCGGTCATTACTCAATAGTGATTGGTCAATTAGATGTTATGGATATTCTACCCTAGTGCATTTTATCCAAAAGGAAGGAATACACTGCAGGAATAAACACCCTGTTACAGGTATGGTCTTGGGAAGGTTAAACTTAAGCTACCGGTAAATTGTCCAGCTGGGAGGTTTGAAAATTCCAATTTTTAGTTGAAAATGTTGAAGAAATGAATTGGTGGTGTCAACAGTGGTGGTTTCACACTCCATTTTCAATGTTTGTATAATCAACTAGTTGATGGTGGCCATTAACATGATCATGAGGCAAAAGCAGAGGCCCATGCAGCTGCAGTATTTTTACCATCTCTTTGTATGTTCATTTCCGAGTATTTGTATACAAATCCCTGGTTCCTTGTATAATTTGTCTTGTCATTTCCATAATCAATCATAATCAGTTTGAGAGAAGTGCGTGAGAAATGTTTGTGGTGACCCCGGAGGCTAAACTTTGCTTGCGAGACCTAAGACGAGTAGCAAGCCACATGCTTTCTTTCCGATTTAGGACCCTTTGAAGTGTGTTTTCTAATATTCTCATTGAAATTTCAAAATGTTCATATTTGTTTAAACTTTGTTTTACAAACAGTATGATTAAATGTTACCTTTTCACATTTCCTACCAGCGTTTCTGTTTGTAAACAAATTATAGAGTGCAATGTGGGAAAAGCCCGAAGTTTCCGAATACATCGAAGTCAATCACCCGCGAAATTTACCTGCGCAGGATTCGAATTACTACAATTAAATTTTAGAAATGACACACACACACAGTGTCACGATCTTGTTAAACCACGGTAAAACGTAATTTGGTATAACAATAAAATAAGCATCTATTGGTATATAAGAGGGTGATTTGATATGATTTCATTTTCACCCGGGTCCCTGTCTCGAACTGGGGATTAACGAATTCATGACCTACACCCTGGCACAGAGACATAATAGAGATCGACACATTATCATATTTTATCAAATTTAATGAAGAAAATGTTACAGAAAAGTGCTCTGAAATGCCACCTTCATATATATGGAATAAGGAATCATGATGTAAAAATGTCGATTGAAACTGAATTTCTTATGCTTCAGACCCTACCGTAACAAAAAGGGCATTGTCAAATTTCAATGATATAATACACAAAGTGTGTAGTAGATCATTAAAGAAAAGGATTTCAACTAAATCTAAAATGAAGAAAAATAATAAATTAAAGAAATGGTTTGACCAAGATTTAAAAAAATGAGAATAGAATTAGTCCATAAAGGAAATCTTTACTCAAAATACCCATGTGACCCAAAAATTCGAGGGTCTTTCTATAAATTCCGTAAATTTTATAGTAGATGCTGTAAGCAAAAATATAGAGAGTTTAGATCAGATATTATAAATAAATTAGATAACTTAGTTGATACCGATCCAAATGCTTATTGGAATCTTGTAAAAGAACTGAAGGAAGAAAATAAAGAATGTGACCCATCTAGCAAAATATCTAGTGACAAATGGGTTCAACATTTTTCGAAACTTTTTAGCATTAATAATACTTCCAGAGGAAAATATAATAACTTTAATATTTTGTTTAAAGAGGCCGAGAAAGATAAAACTTTTTGTAACTTGATTTTAAAATTACTCAAAAAGAAATCACTTCTGCTGTTAGAAAACTAAAGAATAATAAATCAACTGGTCTTGATGGTATAAAGAATGAAATGATAAAAATTGGATTGGAACAACTAATGCCATGCATGCTAAAACTTTTCAATCTGATATTGTCTACTGAACATATCCCGAACAGTGGAAAGTGGGATATATAAAACCAGTGTATAAGTGTGATGACTATAATGACCCATCAAATTACAGAGGAATCGCTATAATGCCATGTTTGTCGAAGGTCTTCAATGGTATACTAAATAATCGATTACATGCTTACTTAGATGAAAATAAAGTAATAAATGAAGCTCAAATCGGGTTTCAACCTAAGGCCAGAACAGCAGATCATATGTTTGTTCTTAAAACATTGATACAAAAATTTATCTCAGCAAAAGCTAAGCTTTATACCTGTTTTATTGACCTATCAAAGGCCTTTGATACCGTACTTCATTCTGCCTTATTGTATAGATTATGTCAGATTGGTATACGAGGTCCTCTCTATGGTGTAATTAAAGATATGTATATGTCAAATAAATTGTTTGTCAGATAAGGGAATAAACTTACTAATGCATTTGAACCTGAACTTGGTTTTAGACACGGTGATAATCTGAGCCTTAATTTATTCAAAATATTAATAGATGAATTGCCCTATATGTTTGATCAAGGTGACGACCCAGTTATACTTGGGAAAACCCAACTCAGATGTTTGCTTTACGCGGACGACCTAGTATTATTGTCCTCCAGTGCAAATGGTCTTCAGAATTGTTTGAACAAACTATCAACTTTTTGCGACAAATATTGTCTTGCTGTTAACCTCAAGAAAAGTAAAATAATGATTTTCCATAAAAATGGTAGATTGACAGATACCATGTTTTTGTATAAAGGAGCAGAAGTTGAACACACATTATCATATAAATATCTTGGAATAATGTTTAATGTTTCCGGATCATTTGTAACCTGTCAACATGATTTATATAAGCGTGGTTTAAAGGCATTTTTAAGCTCACTAAATGCTTTGGCACTACAAAACCAAATATGAATACTTTGCTACACCTTTTTGATCATGTGGTTAAGCCAGTGGCCCTATATGGATGTGAAATATGGGGTACAGCGAACACTGAGTCAACAATTACAAAAAAAGTTGATTACATGCTAGAGAATTCTTTTAATAATTTATACTGCGATAAGTTACATATTAAATCACTTAAATATATGTGTGGCGTACATAAAAGGGCTTCAAATAATACAATATTGGGAGAAGTTGGTCGATATCCATTGTACATTGACATTATAAGTAACAGTTGTAAATACCTTCAGCGACTTGCAGAGGCACCTGATGACTCGCTTTTGGGAAAATTATAAACTTTGTACGATCAATAGACCGAGTTGGTTATCAAATATTTACTTTGTCCTGAAACATCTAAATTTACCATTGAAATGTTTTTGTGTATGATTTGTTATTATTTAATCATGTATGTTTGTATTGTCATATGTCCCATTGAGGGCCCTTGATTGGTTAATAAAGAACTTTGAACTGTGTATAAAAGAAAAAAGTCTTGTTTCAAAAGTACGTGAAAGACTAACTCTTAGATTCAAATACTCTTGGTCAAAATCAGTTGTAGATTGTGCAAATAACCAAACTGGAAAACTTATAACATATGGTCTCTTTAAAACTAGACTATGTAGAGAAAAATACTTTTCAATTATTAGAAACCCAGATCTCCTGGAATGTTTTACAAAATTTAGGATAAGCTCACATCAGCTTGCTATCGAGGTTGGTACCTTTACAAAATAGAATATGTGAAATTTGTAAATCGGGTAAGATTGAGGACGAAATCCACTTTACACTTGAATGCCAAGCTTACGACGAACACAGGAAAGAATTTCTACCAAACGTTGAATTAAAGTGTGAAAATTTAAGTACTCTACCAAATAGAGACAAAATTATTTGGCTAATGGCAAATGAGGATAATCAAATTGTGAGTGATAGTTTTGTTGTTTAAATTGTTAAAACTGATATACGTTATAGATATGTGCACAACATGACATTTGTTTTTCGTATTTGTTTGCTTTATACAAAATGTACATATCTAATTGTTTGTTTTCTTTATAAGATCAGTATTATATATTAAGATTTTTTTTATGTCTTCTTTTTTTTATGTTTGTAAAACTGTGTAACGACTATCTTTTGGATCTCTCTCCCTTATTAGTCCCAGTTTCAAAGTAAAGGTTGTTTTTTTTTTCTTGAATCTAAACGTCTAGTCATTTTTTCTTTTATGTTTACTATTTTGTTATAATTATTGCATGTTTGTACTCTTTCTTTGTTATTGTCATTTTTTTTTTATTCTTTTGTATGAATATACGTGTATTGTATTGTTCAAACACTTTCATGCCCAGTTTTGGGCCCAAAATTGGTAATAAAATATTTACTTACTTACTTACTTACTTACATGGTATTTATCAAGGGAAAATATGTGCAACTACAGCGACAGGTGAACGTTTCGAATACGATAACTGGCTAAAAATATCACATTGTCTTTAATCAGCTATTTTTAATTCACATTGTTGCAGAGATGATAACCTTTATATTTTAATAATATAATGACGGATTGATTCAAGAGAGGAGATTAGATTTTAATTTATTTCATATCGTTAAAAGTCATTAAGCTTTCACAGTCGGAGGAGTTTTCACGTGAAAGCATAATTGTGTTACTTCTGCACTTGATGATTTCTAATCTTTTAATAAGTTTTTGATAAATGACAAGTATGACGAGCCGAGCCGGTTTTTTATTTTTAACTTTAAGTTATTATTTTTCTACAACATAGATCAGAGTGACATATTTACTGATTTCAAATGTCGAGGAGCCAAACTTTTCAAAACATATGTGTGTAAAAAGTGTATACTTCAAATATTTAAATGCATCACATAAGATGATATATCATAATCAATAACTTAATACTACAGGTTTATGATACGATTTGGCGAATATTTGCAATTGTTTATCATAAATGTATGTAAATTCTAAAACCTAAGATTTAACTCCCTCCATCTTAGTTTTGTCCTTAGCTATATTTGATATTACTAATTATTCGGATTTTGTTTTGTTTTATGCATTTTAAACATTTTTTGGAATTATGGATTTCCTATGTTTGGGTTCTAGTGCTGCTGATGAGGAATAAGTTTCCGAAATGGCCATACAGTTCATTTAAATTATTGCAGTTGGAGTAAACATATGTGTTGTTGTCTCAAGTTAATTTACTCCATATCCTTGCATAAAATAATTAAAAAAAACAGTGAAGTCTTTCAAAAAATTGTATTAACCAGACCTTGTAAATCATTACATTTTGTGTCATGGCCTATGTTGAGTATTGCAAACTATGGTTTTTGCTTATCATCAATACTATATGCCTTTACCCATCCGGCTACGTGGCCATTGGCCTCTTGTTAATTTTGTAAAAATCTCATAAATAGATAAAAATCAATCCTGTCATAAAAAAATAGACATTTTGAAATTTCTTCCATTTTGCTGGACATAAAGCACTCTTAATTTTTTTTTGCTAGATCATCTCAACATTCGCCAGACCCACATTTTTATTGAACAAAATTAAAATACAGATACGATTTACGCAAGCCATGTTTCAACTTGTTTAACCGTTTTTGCAAAAATTTACCCTTTCAATTAAAGGGGGGGTTACATCCATTCTTTATTGATAGAGATGTCGCTTGAGTTTTGAAGCCCATACCGCGCCTTTAGGATACTGCAGACACTTCCTATTCAGCCTCCTTCTTTCACGTTCATCCTGATTGGCAACACAGTTAGACTATCAACTAAGCTGTATGACAAACGCAATGACTTTTCCTTTCAAATAGT
This sequence comes from Modiolus philippinarum, assembly GCA_002080025.1. Lineage (NCBI taxonomy): Eukaryota > Metazoa > Mollusca > Bivalvia > Mytilida > Modiolidae > Modiolus > Modiolus philippinarum. The sequence continues at coordinate 50,319 of MJUU01044150.1, read as the reverse complement.
CTACTTTCCCGGCTATTCTTTGCAGCAACATTCTTACAGCAGCAGCATACAGGGTTTACACTTCCCAATTTATACGCTACTCAAGGGCCTGTCTGGGTGTCTTCCTTGATAAAGCTCAGTAGCTCACCAATAGGGTGCTTAAACAAGGTTATATTGCCCATAACTTGAAGTCATCACTATAGAAGTTTTACGGTCGACACCAAAACCTTGTGGACTGCTATGGCATATTTGTAACATAACATCTTTCCTTTTAAAGCTAAAGTTGTTTTCCATCTACTGGATTTTACTTAACTATCAGAATTGACTAGTTAAACATGGCGGGAGTCTTATAAGAAGCAGGAGATGCTTACTCTACCGGTTGCACCTGATCTCTTCCACATCTTTTTTAATTGGGTACGTGTTGTTCATCTATGTATCTGTGTCTTCATTATTCTTTTCTCTGCTGTATTCATAATAAAATATCCAAGTTATTGTACATTAAGTATCTGTATATGCATTTCGACAACTCAATTAACCAAATTTATTGTTAAAGCAAGTAGAGAACAAATAACAAATGATCTGAAAAGGAAAGCCAAATTCAGTTAAGAACGGAGCTATGCACGAAGGAGATACACCATCGTTTTGGACATAATTTTCTTACATTTAGATATAGCAAGTTTCAGTTGCCAGCATCAAAGTAACATTTGATGTTTTTGCTTCCTGGTGTTTCTTGTGTTGCCATTGTCCTTTTAATATTCGTTTTAATCTGATTATATCATTTGTAGTTTATCTTTGTTTTTGATCTAACAGTTCGGTTCTCTCTAACCCTATCATATATTTGAGATTTCAAATCTATATCCTTTCATATATTTTTCAATTTGTAAGGGTAGTAATGGCGATATGGGTAACAGTTGAAATCGACCCACTGAAAAATCGCCCCACTGAAAATTCGCCCCACCCTTTTGAAAACTCGCCCCATCGAGATATCGCCCCACGTTTTTGACAAAATCGTCATACTAATGTAAAATTGCCCCACTTTAAGGTTAAATATCGTCCCAATGGAGAAATATATTATTTTTTTGTATATTCTCGTTTATTTTCTTGCCTTTATGATATGTTTCTTTGAAAATGCAGCTATTAACAAACAATTAATACTTCAAAGGGGTTAATAAACTACTCATCAGCCACAAATTTAGCACATTCACCAAGTTGGTTGACTACATCTCAAGAAAATGGATCAACAGCAACACGTACAAGGTCACAGCATAGTAGATCTAATGAGTTTCCTATCTCTTAACTTTTATTAATTATATACTAAGTACTGTTTTTTTAATGATTGGCATAATTTTAAACATAATAATAAACTCTGTAAAATATTGCAACTTTAAATTTTATAAGTCATGTTAACATCATATTTTTCTTATCATTGCCCTTCTTTTCATTTATCATAATGATTGAAAGTCCTACCTATCCAGTGGAAGATCCTACCAAACATAAACAGGTAGTGCTCTCTCCTCCCTATGACCAATATATATATGGCACAATTTAATTGTTTCTTCGTCTGGCAGCATTATTTTGACAGTCATATTTTTAATACCATATGCTCAAGACAGCATTATTTTGACAGTAATATTTGGTAATACCATGCTCAACTTTCAACAAAAAAGGAGATGGACAGTCCAGTTTTCCTAATTTCTAAATGACTGGGTAAGATTATAAGTTTGGCAGTTAGAGAGTGCTTAATCACCAAATGGGTCTAGTATTACCTTGGCTATATCAGATCTAAGAGTCAGATCGAAAAGGCATGTGAACATTTTTTTTATCAACACACGTCCATGAACAGTGTTTCCTAACTGGTCATGGTTTAACAACCCTTTTGAACCGATAATTTAAAAGTTCATATCTAGATAGTGATTTGCTGCAAAATCTGAAAATACCTATTATTACAAAAATCAAAATTTTGACCACCAAATTCCTTTCATCTAACAGTAAAGAAAAGTAAGGAAAAATCAACTCGAAAATACACCAAAATGTCAACACAATTAAGTTTTGAATCAATTATCATATTCATTTACCAATGTTTTCTCCCAATGAGCAATTGTTGGAAGAGCCAATTATTGTCAACTTGCTGTTGTGTTGTTTGAAAGCTGTAAGATTTTATCTGATATGGACCATGAAAATTTAGATGATTGGGAACCATAAAGTTCTATTTTTTAGCATTATGTATAAAAAACTGATTTCCCACTTAAAGTTTTGGTTGCATTTATGACTGGGCAACTGTTAATCTTTATAACTGTTTCAAGTTGTCAATATGCACTTATGCAGCCACTAAATTGACAGCAACTTTGGTATCTTGTTATTTATAACCTAACTTTTATTGTTTGTTTCGTCAGACATCAGAACCAAAATTCCAATATTTTTGTGGACCTTGTAATTTGTTTTGCAACTTATTATGTCCATCAGGTGTGATGAACTTCCAAAACTGCAAACAGTTGGCTGACACCTATATGTAGTGTAAGAGGACAAAACTTTTTATAATGATATCTACAAGGCTTAAGCTTTTGTTTCATTTTATTGTTCTTCATTAAGTCTCCGTCTTTTAACATAAGGCTCTGAGAAGTCAAATTCATCAGGAACATTATGAGCCAAAGACAAATATCTTGGTTCCCGAGGAAGCACAATATTACCTAATGACAGTTGATTTTCATACATTGGTAGCAGATTATTAGCAAAGTTAAAGAAATTTGTCTTTGGAGATTCCATCATTCCCTCAGTAATACCGGAACAAAGGTATTTATAGTTCAATACAAGCCATGTTACTAAGATAGTAGTTCCACAGATTTCGTCTCCATCAAAAAATTCAAATGGCCTACTTCTTAATAAAATGTCATGTTGTGGATCATAAAAATAAAATATTATCTCTTCATTTGAAACTCCTATAGAAGGAATCAAAAATTGTTCATATCTCGGATGATTTTGTTTTTGTAAAAAAGAGAAAACAATAGTCTGTGCTATCAGTTGATGTGTTATATGTTCTTTTTCAATATAAGACTGGATGGAATCATGTGTAGGTGAACCTCCCCCTTTAGAACGATCTTCAATTGCAACCTTTACTCCGAGATCAGGACGGCTAAGTATAATATCTAGGTAGCCATGCCAACATTTGGGATTTCCTGCAATGATAAGAAAATTTTTTACAAACCTACCTGTGTTTTCCATTTTCAATATTTAAAAGGTGGTTTTTCCACTATTACAATGATTCAGCATTTATATTTCCGTTAAAATTATCAGAAACTGAACATTAAAACAAGAGGCTCTCAAGAGCCTGTATCGCTCACCTGGTACTTGATTAACATAGACATTTTATGTTAAAGCTCATATACATGTATATAATAAAACTATAGTTCCAATATGCCCAATTATTTTAAGGGGAAAAGACGTCTGTTATTGTTCCCCATGGGTCCAATGTTAAAATATGCTCCCTGTTGGCAGCCATCTTGGATAAAGTGGGAACCTGAGAAAAAAAACATTTTTCTTTGCAGGGGTCAACATAAAAACTATTTTGACCAAGCTTGAATCCATTGGCTCAGTAGTTTCAGAGGAGAAGATCTTTGAATGAGTTTTCCCATAGGGTCCAATGTTAAAACTATCTTCCCTGCTGACGTCCTATTAAATATAGCACGGACCTGAAAAACAGCTTTTTTGTAAGGGACCACCAAAGGACTGTTGTGGCCAAGTTTGGTGTCAACTGGCTTAATAGTTTCAGAGAAGAAGATCTTTGAATGTGTTTCCCCATAGGGTCCAATGTTAAAACTATGTTTCCCGCTGGCGGCCATCTTGAATATCAGACGGACCTGAAAAACAACTTTTTTGTAAGGCACCACCAAAGGACTATTGCGGCCAAGTTTGGTGCCAATTGGCTCAATAGTTTCAGAGAAGAAGATCTTTGAATGTGTTTTCCCATAGGTCCAATGTTAAAAATCATGTTTCCCGCTGGTGGCCATCTTGAATATTGTGCGGACCTGAAAAACAGCTTTTTTGTAAGGAACCAGGAAAGGACTATTATGGCCAAGTTTTGTGCCAATTGGCTCAGTAGTTTCAACGGAGAAGATCTTTGAATGTGTTTTCCCATAGGGTCCAATGTTAAAACTATGTTTCCTGCTGACAGTCTTCTTGAATTTCGAGCAGACCTGAAAAACAGCCTTTTTGTAAGGAACTACCAAAGGACTATTGTGGCCAAGTTTGGTGCCAATTGGCTCAGTAGTTTCAGAGAAGAAGATCTTTGAATGTATTTTCCAATAGGGTCCAATGTTAAAACTATGTTTCCCGCTGGCGGCTATCTTGAATATCGCACGGACCTGAAAAACAGATTTTTGTAAGGAACCACCAAAGGACTATTGTGGCCAAGTTTGGTGCCAATTGACTCAGTAGTTTCAGAGAAGAAGATCTTTGAATGTGTTTTCCAATAGGGTCAAATGTTAAAACTATGTTCCCCGCTGGCGGCCATCTGGGATATCGCGCGGACCTGAAAAACAGCTTTTTTGTAAGGGACCAACAAAGGACTATTGTGGCCATGTTTGGTGTTAATTGGCTTAATAGTTTCAGAGGAGAAGATCTTTGAATGTGTTTTCCCATAGGGTCCAATGTTAAAACTATGTTCCCTGCTGGCGGCCATCTTGGATATTGTGCAGACCTGAAAAACAGCTTTTTTGTAAGGGACCACCCAAAGACTACTGTGGCCAAGTTTGGTTCCAATTGGCCCGATAGTTTTAGAGGAGAAGATCTTTGAACTAGAGGCTCCCAGGAGCCTGTATCGCTCACCTGGCTTTCAGTTGCCACAATCAAGCTAACATTTTAAGTTATACAGTTATACACCACCAATATTTTGAACTGTATTTAAAGTCTGATCTTGTTTTACTATATTTCTTTGTTGGGCTTTTTTGACAAAAACATACTTGCCAAGGACCACTTTCAACACCAGTTTTGAAGTTGAGACATAATTTTGTAAATGGCGGTCAACAACAATTTTTAAAACCATATTTTTAGGTTACCACATCAATAATCGGACAATGTTGAATTTTCCCACCTTTTTTTGCAGCCATTTTAAAATGGCAGTCAGCAAACAATTCTTAACATCGGTTTTGAATTCATAACATCAATATCCATTTGGAAACCAAATTTCATTGAAATCAGACAATGTTGAATTTTTCTGGCTTTTGTGGAAGCCATTTTGAAAATGGTAGTCAAAGAACAATTCTTAACATTGGTTTGAATTTGCGACATCAAAACCTATTTGGAAACTAAATTCAATTGCAATTGGACAATGTTGAATTTTCCCGCCTTTTATGGCCGCCATTTTGAATATGGCGGTCAACAAACAATTTTCAGCATCTGTTTTGAAGTCGCAACATCAATTTCCACTTGGAAACCAAATTTTATTTAAATCGGGCAATGTTGAATTTTCCCGCCTTTTTTTTGGTGGCCATTTTGAAAATGGCAGTCAACGAACAATTTTCAACACAGGTTTTGATGTCCCAACATCAATATCTATTTGGAAACCAAATTTTATTGAAATCGGACATTGTTGAATTTTCCTGTCTTTTTATGGCGGCCATTTTGATAATTGCTGTCAATGAACAATTTCATACACCAGTTTTGAAGTCGCCACAGCATGGCAAACATTTTATCAATTTACACTTAACCTTCATCTTCTCTAGTTATGAATATAAAAGACAACAAAATATGAAAATTTGAAAATTCTGTGAAAAAAGGGCAACAACTCCTACAAAGATTTTTGAATTTTCTTCAAAATTTCAGGGTGGGGTAGATCTTGATATGATGAACCTTTTTGCAATTTACACTTGACCTCTATCTGTTACACTTTTTGAAATAAAAAATAAAATATATTAAAATTTAGAAAATTTTATGGGAAAAAGGCAATAACTCCAACACTAGTTTTCAGATATTCTTGAAAATTGCAGGGCCGGTAGATCTTGACATGCTGATTATTTTCACTCCCATCAGATTTTTTATATCTGTAGCAATTTTTGAGTTAATTACAAAAAAAATGCAATTTACCCCTTTGTTCTATTTTTAGTATCAGCAGCCATGTTTCTTGGTTTTAGGACTAATCGAACACAATTTGAAAACTGTTTACCCTGGTGATGATTCAGGTCAAGTTTGGTAACAATTGGCCCAGTGGCTTAAGAGGAGAAGATTTTTTAAATTGATGACAAAAAATATCTAATTTCTTAAATTTGACCAATAAAGGGCAATAACTCCTATATGGGTAGTCAGATTTTCTTCAAAATTTCAAGGTGGGTAGATCTTGATATGCTGAACAATTTTGCAATTTAAAGTTGACCTATATCTGTTATAGTTTTTGTGATAAAAAAAATAAAGAATATCAAAATTTTGAAATTTTCATGGAAAAAGGGCAATAACTCTAAGAATAGTTGTCGGATTTTCTTCAAAATTGCAGGGCAAGTAGATCTTGTCATGCTGATCACTTTTACACAATATCAGATTTGTGATATCTGTAATGCTTTTTGAGTTATTTGCCAAAAACACCAATTTACCCCTATGTGCTATTTTTAGTAATGGCAGCCAAGTTGTTTGGTCCTCGGACTAATCGAACACACAATTTTGAATCTAGATACCCTGGTGATGATTCAGGCCAACTTTGGTTAAAATTGGCCTAGCGGTTTCAGAGGAGAAGATTTTTGAAAAAGTTTACGACAGACGGACGCTGACCAACACCAAGTGATGGCAATAGCTCACATGGCCTTTTAGGCCAGGTGAGCTAATGAAAAGTTCATGCCGGACGGACGGACGACGGATGCAAAGTGATAGCAAAGGCCCGCCCTGGCATTAGCCACAAGAAATGGATGTCGACACAACATCAAACCAGGTTTTCTTCCCTTCTTAGAGAAAGTAAAATAACTAAATGTAAGAATCTTTATTAACTGATAGCTCCCCCCCCCCCCCTTATTCATGAAAAGTATTTGCAAATTCTTGTCACAAAAAAACACAAGCATATGGCAAAAACTACTATTAATTTCTAAGTTCAATGGGTATAACTCCTGGAAAAATTGCAAGATGAAAAATAACATATGCACATCTACATATCGTGTCCTTTCTACATACAAAAGTTCACGAACTTCAGAATAGTATCAAAGGAGTTTCGCTTAAAGGCATATATATATGTAAAACAAAATATGTGTTGCGAAACAGCTCTTAATGCCAATAACAAAATAACGAGATACATGAGCATGTGAGCTGTTAAAAGGGATGAATTTATAATCTAAAATATGACCTAAAGCACAAAAAACACATGGCAAAATAAAAGAATAGAAACAATGAAAAGGTCGACCGATATATTTCGACAAATATGTCATCTACGAGTGGGTCGTAATGAATGAAGTAGTAGTTAAAAAATAATATATTGTTTACAGGTAAAACATCTTTGACATTGCGTGTACAGTATTTAAAAATAATGTATATGATACAGGTAAAAATCTTTGACATTATATGTACACTATTAACAACATAATCAACATTCCAGCCACTGAAAAACATACGACATCGAGACTCATTAGTCATAGAATGATTGTTTTACGTTTAAACCCCTGGGTTTTAAAGTGCCCAGTCTGAAAATAATCCGTTGTTTCAACGTACGTCTATTGTCCTGGCCTCCATGTAATTTTATTAACACTGTTACTTGCATATCTTGTGGGCAGTGGTTAAGGAGTCTGAAATGATTGCCGACTGGGCAATCCGTATTATTACGGACAGAGCGGATGTGTTCCGCAAAGCGGTCACCCAGTCTTCGGCAGGTCTCCCCTATGTATATCTTATGACACTGCCCACATATGATAGCATATACCAGATTCTGTGTTGTGCAGGTGTATCCATTGTGTATGGTAAATGTGTTGTCAGGACCTCGAATTTCGTTGGTTTCAAGAGTATGGGGACAGGTAACACATCTCG
>MJUU01044150.1:7201-19353 GCA_002080025.1 Modiolus philippinarum | reverse complement strand
TATATTACTTCATAAGGAGCTTGGACTTATGGAGTTCATTGTAACAAGCCTTGTCGAAATAAAGAAGATATATCTTGTTGTTAAAAAAAATTACGATTTTCTTTATCCCTTTGGCTAGCTGACAAATGTCCATAAATATATACTGAAAGTCATTGGACAGAGAGTCACAAAACATCTAAGACAAAAAGTTACACTCAATATTCTTACCCTGTTAGCCAAAAAGTCACAGGAATTAAACAATGTCTCAATTTATATTTTTGCTTCATCTGAGTGAAATAGGAAAAATGAAAGGATATGGAGTGAATGTACATGTGACAAAAACGCACACGATACATAGAAAACTCCAGTTTATCAAGGACAGGGCTTTTATTCCTGTCTTCATCTTGATGTCGCCTGAAGGTCTTCAACTAGAGGTGAACAATATTCACCACCTCAAGCGAGATCAAGAAGGCCCCTAGCGTGCACTTAAGCGGTATTCTTGCCAAAAATTATATCAAGGTCACTCCCTTGCTCCCCACCCGCCATGGAGTGCCAACATGGGCGATGCTCAGGGTTATCCAGCTGAAAGCATCAGGGTTATCCAGCTGAAAGCATCAGGGTTACAAGAAGAGAATAAAAATGTTGAGCAATATCGATCGCAACTAAAATATGTCATTGAAGCAACACATGTCGGGAGCGGTCAATGAGAAAAAAGTAAAATCGGGCAATGTATGCCTACAAATATTTGTCATTAAGTAGCCCGACGAAAGACAAAAATAAGGACAAAAACAACATCGATAGACAACACGGGGCGCATCGAAATAGATGTAGGCAAACCTTGCAGTGTAACTTTGGTTGGAAGGGCAAAAATAGTCGTGTGTACAGATTATAACATTTTAGTAAAAACAATGAAAATATTGAACAGCCAAATTGAAATAATAAATGAAGGAGTAAACGTATGAGAAATTCTCACACGGACAAACACGCCATAAGTGTAATATTATAAGAGCATACATCTCAAGTCTTCTTTTAAATAGACTAATTCGCTGTTTTATGTCCGGTCTTTAGATACTTAAGCGACTAAACCAACGAAATTTTTGTTATACAATCATTAAAAAAGTTCTTTAAAAGATATCGTTCCTTTGCAAAAAAAAAGTTTGGGTCCGAACTCTGATTTAGGGCCTATTCACACTTGGATTAACTTAATCCGGATCAATATGAAAAAGAGAGGAAATGGGGTACATGTCAAGGTGACAAAATCCCATATCCAGGTTAAAACGACCCAAAACAAAGCATCTAGGGGTCAATTTAATTCATAATACATGTAATAATACTATCGTGTATATTGTGGCTTGAGTTAATCCACATAATGTCTGGTTCATAGTTGAACATTTAACTGCTAAGAGCCTTCTAAATATGCAAAAAAGACATTTCTTGTAAACGCGGCATCAAATTATTAATATAGAACTATGTACATATCATCTGAAATGTTTGTTTTTATGAGCACCGTGTTTCATGATACATGCAGGGTCCATCGCATGATGACGTGGTGATATATCCTTGTAATGACGTGGTGATATATCCTTGTAATGACGTGGTGATATATCCTTGTAATGACGTGGTGATTTATCCTTGTAACGACGTGGTGATATATCCTTTTATCATATGTTTAGTAATAAGTACAGACGTTTTGACTATGTGATACAGTGCATGACGTTCATTCCGTATTCACACTATGACGTCATACCCTTTATCGCATACCTTTTATCGCATGACTTATCCTTTATCGCATACCCTTTATCGCATGGCCTACCCTTTATCACATACCTTTTTTCGAAATTTTTTTTTCTATTTTTCTTTTTTTTAATTAAAAAAATTTTTCGGGGGTTAAAGAAAAAAATTTTTGGAGGGGGCAATTTTTTTGGGGGGAGGGGCAAAATTTTTTTTGGGGGGGGGAGGGGGGTAACAAAGATTTGTGTGGGTGAAATTGTTTTGTGATGTTCAGTTAAAAAAATCTAGCAAACTTTTTTCCTTTACATGTTTGATTTAGTCCAAAACTTCAAGACCTTTCCGCCCATTTTGAAATTTTCCTCTTCACAAAATACATGCATTTTCTCTTACCGATTTCAATTTTTGACATATATTTAGAATTAGTAGTCCTCTGTTTAAATATATGATAAACTGTATAATACATGGCAAAATCCGTATCACATGCCGTATCATCCCTCGACCAATATCAGCCCTCGGGCCAGAGGCCCTCGTGCTGATATTGGTAACTCGGGATGATACGGCATGTGATACGGATTTTGCCATGTATTATTCCCTATGTAATGACGTGGTAATATATCCTTGTAATGACGTGGTAATATATCCTTGTAATGACGTGGTAATATATCCTTGTAATGACGTGGTGATATATCCTTGTAATGACGTGGTAATATATCCTTGTAATGACGTGGTGATATATCCTTGTAATGACGTGGTGATATATCCTTGTAATGACGTGGTGATATATCCTTGTAAAGACGTGGTGATTTATCCTTGTAATGACGTGGTGATAGTAATGGCGTTTTGTAAAGCTAAATGTTATTTTAAAATTCATAAAAGAAATAGATTTTAATTGAAGTAATTAAATAATCTTTTTTTAAATTAAAAATAAAGAAAATGTTTATTAATACATTTTCATGCGTTCACACTTGATTTATTATATTCTAAATAGGCCCTTAAATTTATTTTTAAACAATTGAGTATCTCCCTATTGCAAAGCCCTGGTCGATTTTGGCTTTCGATTTAGATCATTTAGTTATCTGTTCTCTTTTACTTTTTATATATCTTTCGATTTCTAGGTATCCAATTGTTTCGGTTTTACATGTACCTGTACTGATGAGACATAAGCTGTCGTAATGTCCATCTTCAGAAAAATAAATTTCCAGCAACTTCAATATTTTATTATTATTTACTTCGTATTGGAACAAACATTCATTTCCACGTTCTACGATCGACATTTCAATTATGTACAATTTTTGTGTGTGTTGCTACTGGATACTAGATACTATTGCAACAGAAAACGGGGTATGGAGCGCCATAAAACAGATTTTTTGAAGACCTCATGGTGATTTCAAGAGGAAGAACAACAATAAAGGCGTTGTTCTGTTACTTGTTTTTACCACGTGTTTGTAGATACTTTGTTTGATGTGCATTTCCCATGCCATTTCATTGTTAATTTAACCCACCATTTCTTATGAAATGCCTGTACCAAGTCAGGAACAGTTTTTCCGGATGTTTTGATTTCGACTTCTTTAAAAACTGCTCAATAATTCGCCATAACCGAGATTTAATATTGAAAATGCGATAACATTATCACAGCTTCAGAATCTCTTTAAATCTTCAACTAATTCCAAAATAACCATTTTTTTCCACATTTGATAGCCCAAAGCCTGAAGTGATTATCACCAAATCCAAAACTTTATTAAAAAAACATTTGTTTTATTGGGTAATAAAACTATGCTTGTTTAAAAAAAACAATTTAAACGAAAAAGTATACTATGACAAAAATTAGGATGGCAGTATACTTGATTTTCTTTTTGATAAAAATATTATCACATTTGGAGGTGCTATTTATCTACAGGAAGTTGCTATGCCATAGACACGAATTTTGCTTTCCTACAGACTGACTTTTCTTGGGGTCCTGTAAAGGCTAATGAAATAAAATAAACAAGGTCCTTCTTTCTCACATATTAGATACATTGACGATGTTCTTTCCATTAGTAAGGCACCTTTTGACAAACTGATCAAATGAATATATAAGAGTTAGAGATAACAAAAACCATAAAATTTACATTTACATTTACAATCTCGAATTTGGTGAAAATGGTTATCTCAGTACTAAAATGCACGACATTAGGGACTATTTTAATACCAAAATCATCACTTTCCCTAACATGAACAGCAACATTCCATTTTTCCTGCTTACGGGGCCCATGTATAACAGTTTATTCTTTACACAAGAGCTAGCAACATTCATGCAGACCTTTTTCATTAGGCCCGGTCATTTTTTTTACTGCATGCCTTATTAATCAAGGCTTCAAAACATTCCGTCTCCCCGCGAGATCATTAATAAATTCTTTATATACATCAGTCCCTTGTTGACGGAAGAACAATTCTTTCCATTTCTTTCCATTTTCTACGATGAATTGTCTTTGAGTTGCTGGAGGACACATTCGTAATGAAAGGGGAGGTTTGACACACTATAAAACCAGTTGAAATGCCCTGTACCTAGTCAGGATAACCATGGTTGACACTTCTTGACACACCATTAGCTGTACATAGTCAGGATAATCATGGTTGACACTTCTTGACACACCATTGCATGTACCTAGCCACTATAATCATGGTTGACACTTCTTGACACGCCATTGCCTGTACCTAGTCAGGATAATCATGGTTGACACTTCTTGACACACCATTACCTGTACCTAGTCAGGATAATCATGATTGCCACTTCTTGACCCACCATTGCCTGTACCTAGTCAGGATAATCATGGTTGACACTTCCTGACACACCATTGCCTGTACCTAGTCAGGATAATCATGGTTGACACTTCTTGACGCACCATTGCCTGTACCTAGTCAGTATAATCATAATTGATACTTCTTGAGACACCATTGCCTGTACCTAGTCAGGATAATCATGGTTGACACTTCTTGACACACCATTGCCTGTACCTAGTCAGGATAATCATGGTTGACACTTCCTGACCCACCATTGCCTGTACCTAGTCAGGATAATCATGGTTGACATTTCCTGACACACCATTGCCTGTACCTAGTCAGGATAATCATGGTTGACACTTCTTGACACACCATTGCCTGTATCTAGTCAGGATAATCATGGTTGACACTTCTTCTGGTGGTATTGTACCTGCTCTATCTTGTTTACCTTTGGATTTTCACTCTATTAATTTTGTTCGGTAATTTTGTTATTACCGTCATTTATCTATGTATTGTAAATCATTCACGAAAGGCCTCATGGTGATATCATAATGAAGAACAACAATAAAGGCGTTGTTCCATTGCTTTGTTTTATTTTTGGAGAGACTTTGTCTCATATGCATTTGCTCCATATTTTTCCATGTAAATGCATGCACATACCTCAACATCTTATGACTAGGACAATTAGTCACATCCTGTTAATGATCTGAATGCTTTGCTAAAAAGGCAAAACAAGATATTGACTACTATAGTATACTGATCAAGTTCTACTTTAGGTAAACTGCGTTTGCAAATCTCAGTAACTTTTTAGTGGTAACATGATAATTCCCTCCATAAGAAATAATTCATGACAGGTTCAGGTTATTGTCATTTTACAATTGACCAATTTGGAATTTAACACTGAGCGTTAACAAAAACCACATACCTGCCATGAATTATCTCGATTCTAATTATGACAAAAATGGAATTTTCCATTCTTAAGTGACCTTAGAAAAGACGGATTTCCTTTCTCCATTGCCGTCTGTATATATGATGTCATAATACACAATATGACGTTTTCTAACATATACAAGTGCAAATTCGAATCGAAAGCAAAACAATATGAATTTACGTGTCTGAATAGTGTGGTTCTTAACCTATATTTCCACCATACGAACATCATTAAAGCACGAATGTATAGACCCTTTCGCGATAACTGTGTTCCTGCGATTTTTAGTGGAAAATGATAACAGTTCCGGCAAAAATGACGTCGTAGGATAATTCGTCAATTAATAGATGAAACAACCCATTTTACTGAACACTCGTCTTCTATTATAGATTTAATAATGACTAATAACACAAACGCTATTGCCTATTGTGGAGTTGGTCCACCGTTAACGGAACAAACCAGATTTCATTGTCCTGTTATGGCATTTTTAAACCTACCGAAACCAAAAAGTAGAACATTCAAGCGTAAAATTTGGTTATATGATCGTGCAGATTATGATTCTTATAGAAATGACCTTCGTAATGTCGATTGGGACTCAATCACCGATAATTTAGATCTCAATAAACTTACGGAAGATATTACTACAGTTATACTAGACGTGGCAGAAAAAAACATACCAAATAAAGTAGTTACCATTCGGAATTCCCAACCGCCATGGCTTTCAAATAAAATTCAAAGAGATAAAAGGAAAAAGAATCGAATACACAGGAAAGCTAAACTGCACAATAAAGCTTCTGAATGGGAAAAAATTTAGAAAAACTAGAAACCAGATCACAAATTTGGTGAGGTAATCAAAAGAAGAATATAATCAGTTATTAATTGATAAAATATCAAATAATAATCCTTCTTCAAGTAATTGGTAGAAAATCATAAAACAGTTTACTGCTATTAAAAACAAAATGACGGTATCCCCCCATTACTGAAAGACAACTCATTGATATTTAATGATAATGACAAGGCGAACGAGTTTAATGCGTTTTTTTCTGCCCAATCCAACATAGACGAATCTCAAGCAGATTTACCTGTTGCTCAAGATAACGAGCAAAACACCTTATCGAATATAATCCTGTTAAAAACGGAAGTAGAAGATGTTCTTAAAATTTTAAATTCCTCAAAGGCTTCAGGTCCCGACGTAGTTAATCCCCGATTGCTTAAGGAAGCATCATTTATACTTAGTACCCCATTGTGTAAACTATTTAATTTGTCGTTACAAAAATCAAGATTTCCTGACCAGTGGAAAAGGGCACATGTTACTCCCGTATACAAAAGTGGTAAGCCCAATGATGTTAAAAACTACAGACCGATTTCTCTTCTTAGTATAATCTCAAAATGTATGGAACGTTGCGTATATAAACATGACTATAATCATCTTAGAAATAATCGGTTCTTATCTGAACACCAGTCTGGATTTACTAGGGGGGACTCTACTATTAATCAATCGATAAATATTTCCAACGACTTTGGTAAAGCTCTCGACAATGGAAAGGAAATTCGTGTTGTCTTTTGCGATATTAGTAAAGCATTTGACAGAGTTTGGCACAAAGGTCTCTTATATAAACTTCAGAAAGCTGGGATATCGGGTTGTCTTTTAGAGTGGTTTCGAAATTATTTATCAGGTAGAGCTCAACGGGTGGTAATAAACGGGTGTTGTTCTGATTGGTTAACTATTAACGCTGGGGTACCACAAGGGTCCATACTTGGACCTTTGTTATTCCTCATATTCATAAACGATATTGTTAATGAGGTGCAAGCTACTATAAAACTTTTTGCTGACGACACAAGTTTATATATTATCGTAGATAATCAAGTTCGTGCCGCCGAAATCTTAAACAGCGACCTCTCAAAAATTCATCATTGGTCTCAAGAATGGTTAGTAAAATGTAACCCCCAAAAAACCGAAACTTTGACCGTATCACGGAAAATAAATAAACCAATCCACCCATCTTTGAAAATGAATGATCACGAAATTCAAACAGTTGATCAACATAAACACCTAGGTGTTTACTTTTCAAATGATGGAAAGTGGAACGATCATTGTAACTTTATAATAGACAAAGCCTATAAAAGACTGAATATTCTAAGAAAACTATAAACGGTTTTGGATAGATTTTGTCTTGAAAAAATATATTTATGTTTCATTAGACCTATTTTGGAATACGCTGATGTAGTCTGGGATCATCAAAACCAAACAATTTTTGATAAAATAGAAAATGTGCAGCTTGACGCAGCGCGTATTGTGACCGGGGGCACCAAACTGACCAGTTCTCAAAAACTCTATGACGGAACACGTTGGGAAAAACTAACAGACAGACGAAAAAGACATAAATTAATTTATTTCCATAAAATGGTTAATAATACAGCCCCACAGTATCTTGTAAATCTAGTACCGAACCACGTTGGTAGCAGACATGACCACAATACACACCAAACAGACAACCTCCTAAATATAAACACAAGAACTATACTTTACGCAGAATATTTTTTACCATCTACTGTGAGACTTTGGAACTCTCTTCCATTAGACACAAAAACTTGTAACTCTATCTCTACCTTTAAAAGAAAACTTCAAAACCAAAACAACAAAGTTCCCGTCTACTTTTATACTGGCTGTCGACTTGGCCAAGTTCTACATGCACGTATACGTATGAACTCAAGTTCGTTAAATTCACACTTGTATGTCAGAAACTTACACATGTAGTTGAATCTGCGAACTGTTGTTGCGGAGTACCAGAAACTCCTAATCACTATCTGCTTCATTGTCCTACATACGCACACCAGAGACAAGAACTAATTAATTCTTTACAACAATTTCCGGTTACAATAGACGAAAAACTTTTATTAAATGGGTCAATCGAACTTACCGATAAACAAAATGAAGATTTATTTAGCTTGGTACAAAATTATATAATAAAGTCGAAACGTTTTACTTCTTGATAACCGTACAGTCACATTTGCATTTCGTCTTCATTTATATTGTATTTTGATCCACCATTTGTTATTTCATTTTTTTTTCTTCTTGAATTCATTTGTGAAATCTAAAGTAAATTTATAAATTTTTGTGAAACAAATTTAGCATGCTGCTATACATGTTGAGATAAATATTGTATATAGTTTAATAGGAGACAGATTAACATAAGCTCTGAGCTTGTTTCTGAATCCTGCTTGTTATATTTGTATTGTGTATAAATGTTATGTAATTTCTGAATAAAATATAGTTTATACTAATCAAGACATCACATATATTATGACGTTAAATTTTACCTACTCAATGGCATATGAGCGCATGTGCAAAATTCAGGAACGCAGTTCTCTTATTCCGATACCATTTGCGCATGTGCGAAGTATGAGGTTACTTGGTATTATACTGGTTGACGATTAACAAGAAACATGATTCAATTAAGAAATAATTCATGGCAGGTATATGGTTATTGGAAATTTAACCATTGGCTGGGCCTTTATATTCGAATTTAACCCAGAGCGTTAGCGAGTGGTTAAATTTACGACTATAAAGGCCAAGCCCATAATTAAATGACAATAACCTTATACCTGCCATAAATTATTTCGATTTTAATATGACAGAAAAGGAAATTTCCATTCTGAAGCGACCTAAGAGAAGGCTGTTTGTGTCTATGATGTCACAATACACAATCTGACATTTACAAACAGATGCAAGTTAAAAATTCAAATCGTAATCAAAACAATACACATTTACGTGTCTGAATGGCATGATTTAATTAAAAACTATTTTTAACCTTTATTTCCTTTATCAACTAAGACGAACAAAATTAAAAACATTGTTGTTTTTCATTCCGTGTACTCATATTCCGATACCATTTGCGAATGTGCGAAATATATATAGTAGGGTAGCGAGCTATCGATTTTAAGAGATTTAATGTCCCGGAATCACATACGGCTGAATTATATATCGATGGAAAGCTCTTTGAAGTCTGCTTCGAATTAACTCGAATAATTCAATCCCTCTCCGTATCCGATTCTCTCCTTCTTTGAGGGCTTGAACTCACCTAGTGCAAAAAACGCGTCAGTCTGCTGTCCAGCTCAGACAGCCAATCAGATTGCTTTGTCCTCTGAGTTTGCGCAGTAGCAAGTATTGCAAGTTATAAACGGTTATAAATGTATGATTGTTTAAAGAGTGTAAAATTATTATTTATTAAAATATAAAATTGGCTTAAATTAATATGGCTTAAATTTCAAAATAAAGATAATATGAAAGGGCTTTACAACAAGAGGGAAAAAACAGTAGAAAGTGTTGAATATGCTAAATTTACAATAAATTTCTAATGTTTAAAAACGACACGATGTGGTCAAATATTAATGTGTATTCGATAAAAATGATAATTGTAACATGTTGTACACAGTTTAGAAACTATATATTGTACAACTGGAGTGCAATTTTATATTCCATACCAATACTGCGAATTTAAAAAATACACATCATTTTGAATATTGAATTACGATCTAGTCAAAACTGCAGTGCAGTATCAAAAATATTGAGTATATTATAGAAATAGAAATAGAAAAAAAAAGAAATATAAAGGTTTATTAAAATCACCAATAATTGTAAAACATAATACATTAACAAAGTTTACACACGATGTATTGTACTATTGGAATGTAATTTAATATTCAATGCAAAACTGCGAAACTGCGGTTAATTTTCAATTATTTAATTACAATCTTGTCAAATTGCAGTGTGTATTAAGTGTAAAAATTTACAGAATATACAAAATAAATAGTGATTATTCTTGTGAATTAATTAAAAACGAAGTTCTAAATCAATGAATATTATTAACACGATAAATGATCTTATTCTATAATATATAAATACTAATGGTAAAGTTGCATTGACATTAAAATGAATAAAAAAGGATATTCACTCGATAGAAAGGATATTCACGAAAAGGATATTCACCGCGGGAAACGTCACGTGCGACATATTTTTAGAAAAGGGGAAATCCCGTATTTATATCACATTGCTATGTAACATTGTCGCGTGACAACGTCATCGGCATCACTAAAAACAGAATTGCTTCATCTAAAGAAAAGAAGATCAGCGAAAATGGTGCAAATATGCAAAGAGGAAGACACATAAAATACGAAACAAGTCAGCGTAACACTGGTAAAGCCGTTCACACAATATTTTGGGAAAAATCTCCCGACGGATGTCGACAACACAAAGCGCAGAATCGTCGCACATTACACAGATGCAAGGAGTGAAAAGAAAGAACACAAGCATTCATTTAAAAGACAGAAATCATCGATTATTTAGGATAAAAAATTTATTCTTTAAATAAAGTCTTTAAAGAACGTTCGCTTGTTACATTAAAATGTCAATTCCCTCCCTTCTTCACAATCTCCCACCAATGACGAACAATGGAAAAAAGCCGCAAACTCAGTGTTAGCTAGAATCTGTAAATTTCTGACAGTAAAGATAATAATGTTATATTTATTGTTTTACTTATCCTCAAAATATTTTTTGAAAAGTATATATTTCATTTATTTTATGCAAATGTTCAAAGCCTCTTTAATCGTTAATTCGACACCCATAGAAAATTTCTAGGAGTATAGTATAGTACATAATAAAAAGAATTATTATGTATTTATCGGATATTAGAATAAAACAGCCATGCGGCTCGCTGAATATCTGTTTCCCCAAAAGTCAATAACACTGCACATTTACCTCAACAAAAGACAGTAACTGTATATTATTTTAAAATATCTACAAATATTGTAGTTATTTAATTTTCTTTTAATCCTTAGTTGTGACAAGTACAGAAATGACATTAAAGTAGTATATGAGCAGAGTTCACTAATGATTTGTGGTGGTGGAGCGTGGTGGAGCCGGAAGTGACGTAGACCGGAAGTGACGTGATCAGAAATCCCGTGACCGGAAGCGGAAGTCACATGACCGGAACACGAAGTGTTTTTACTGCGCATGCGCAACCGGAAATAGCCCTATTTGAAGCCCTATTCGGGCCTATTGACCGGAAATGACGTGTTGGAACAACACATGATCCCGCAGGGGTGTTGTTTGACCTTATTACATAACGCATGGGCGACCGGAAGTGGGCGTAGCCCCAGACGTAAACCGGAAGTAGGTATTTATCTACTGTAGGAAGCCATTTTAATCGGAAATGACGTGTTGGAAGAGTGCAAGATCCCACAGGAGTCATGTATGACCTTATTATATGACGCATGCGAGACCGGAAGTGGGCGTAGTCCCATATATGAACCGGAAGTTGGGAATTTTCCCTAGTCGGGACGACTCGGGCGTTGTCGTTCGGATTTTTTCGGAAGTTGTCGTTATCATTGCATTACTTAGGGTGTTTTCTATCACGTCCGCGTTCGTGATGGGACATAACTCTTGCTAGTTATTTTCCCGCCATTTTTTTAATTTTGTTAATTTCTCCCGAGGCTTAGGCGAGATAACTCGTCATTTATTGATGTTTGTGCTAGTTTATGTTTATGTTTACCAGTATTAAATACGACTCACGAGTACGTCTTTTGCTGTGCTCGTGTGCTCATTTCACTTTTCGGCGGCGGCGGCGATGATGGTAGTGTCCGTTGGTGGTTTAGCGGCGGCGGCGGCGGCGGTGGTAGGCCATAGTGGTGGTGATATGAAATATTTCATGTGATTCCAGCAATTATTTTCTCAATCCAGAAAGGGTCACTATGC
>MJUU01044149.1:145466-158499 GCA_002080025.1 Modiolus philippinarum | reverse complement strand
TCCTGTAAAATTTCATCCAATTTGGAGCACTTTTAATTTTCCCGCTTTGTTCAGTTTCCATGGCAACGGCCGCCATTTTGAAAAATTTTGACCCAAAAATATGTTCTACACGTCTTGTACAATCTTCCTGTAAAATTTCATCCAATTGGGAGCACTTTGAATTTCCCGCCTTTTTTCAGTTTCCATGGCAACAGCGGCCATTTTGAAAATTTCAAGACCGGATTGCACATCTACACATGGTCCTTTATCATTATGTCAATTTTCATTAAGATCGGTGGTAAAATGGCCGAGAACGAGGGCGGACACACTTGCGAGAGAAGAAAAAGAAAGAAAGAAAGAAAGAAAAATAATAAAAACTAGATTTGCAATTGCAAGCAATAGCTGATGTCGCCCCTGGCAGCCAATTCGATGCTCCCATCTTGTTCGCAGCGTCAAAATCTACCTAGAAATCAATTTTCGTTGAAATCCGACAACGTTGAAATTTTGACGTATTTTGGCGGCCATTTTGAAAAATTTCTTCGCGTAAGTTCCTTCAGCTCATCTTATCGAAATAAAGAAATTCTGCAACGCAGTTCCTAAGTTAATGAATCTTTTATATTTTAACGTAAACTGATGGCGGCCATCTTGGAAATGGCGGCCATTTTGAAAAATTTCTTCGCGTAAATTCCTTCGGCTCATCTTATCGAACATTTATGCAAAATATGAAGAAATTCTGCAAAGCAGTTCCTGAGTTATTGAATCTTCTATTTTTTTAACGTAAAATGGCGGCCATCTTGGAAATGGCGGCCATTTGAAAACTTTTTCACCGTCATGCATAACTTCACATGGTGTTTCAACTGTGTGCCAAGTATCAAGTGATTCTGTTCAGGCATCTCTGAGTAAAGCTCTGGACAAAATTATTGGAAGTAAAATAATAAAGAAACCGGAATAATAACAAGTTATAACTGTGTTCGCAAGCGAAACACAAGTCTCCCAAACGAACTCCCATATCGGATTTCTGGCAATTATCAGACCCCCTTTTAAAAAAAATTTGAGCAGGGATTCCCCTTATAATCTACTTTATACATATAGTTAAATCAATCATAAAATACAGATGAAAACACGTTTTTCTCAAAATCGTAGCTTTTTGGTTTGGTTTCCAAGGCAACCAAATGCTCAATTATGCAGTACAACTAATTCTAAATCTTGTTTAAAAAAAAATTAGGCAGGGGTTTCCCTTATAACCTCAAAAATATATATATCGGATTCTTGGCAATTATGAGACCCCCTTTTAACAAAAATTTGAGCAGGGATTCCCCATATAATTTACTTTATACATATAGTTAAAATCAATCATATCATTCAGAAGAAAACATGTTTTTCTCAAAATTGTAGCTTTTTGGTTTGGTTTCCAAGCAACCAAATGTTCAATCATGCAGTACAAAAAATTCTAAACCTCGTTTAAAAAAAATTTGGGCAGGGGTTCCCCTTATAACCTAGATGATACATATAGCTGTAAGAAAAATACAATTATCAACATTAAATACTATTTTCTCAAGATTTCAATTTTTTTGGCATGGTTACCATGGCAATGGTACTAATTTTGAAATTCCCAATCCTGTTGAACTTTATCTGACAATTTTGAAGCATCTAGTGTAAATAGTTTTTGAATTACAGTGAAACATTCAAAATTTCAATTTCCCATAGAGTTACTATAGGATGACCCCACCCCTTTTTGAGCCCCCCAAATATACCCTTATTGGACCCCCCCTTGGAAAACTTTTTACTGTTTGCACATCTAGATATATGGGCCTAATATCCTGCAAAGTTTGAAAGCTCTAGGTCTAATGGTCTCTGAGAAAATCAATGGACAAGTTCATTGCGACGAGAAGAAAGGGAAAGAAGAATAATAAGAAGTTATAACTGTGTTCGCAAGCGAAACACAAAAGTCTCCCAAACGAACTCCGATATCGGATTCCTGGGTATTATTAAACCCTCTTTCAAAAAAAAAATTGAGCAGGGGTCCCCCTTATAATTTATTTAATACATATAGTTGAAATCTTAAACATAACACAAAGTAGAAAATACGTTTTCTCAAAATTATAGCTTTCTGGCTTGGTTTCCATGGCAACCAAATGCCCCATTATCCATTACAACAAATTTTAAACCTCTTTTCAAAAAAAATTTGGGCAGGGGTTCCCCTTATAACTATCTAATACATATAGCTGTAATAGAAATACAATTATCAACAATAAATACTATTTTCTCAAAATTTCAATTTTTTTGTTTGGTTTCCATTGCAACCGTCCTAATTTTTAAATTAACAATGCTGTTACACTTTATCTGACATCAAACACAATCTTCCTGTGAATTTTGAAGCAGCTGGTGTAAAATAGTTTTTGAGTTGCTATGAAAAAAAATCAAAAATTCAATTTCCCATTGACTTACTATAGGATGACCCCACCCCCTTTGAACCCCCCAAAATGTACCCTTAATGGACCCTCTTTCCAAATTTTTTTAAGTATTGCACATCTAGATACATGGGTCAATATCCTACAAAATTTGAAAGCTGCAGTCCTATGAATTTTGAAGTAGCTGGTGTAAATAGTTTTTGAGTTGCAATTAAAAAAATCTAAATTTCAATTTCCCATAGACTTAACATAGGACGACCCCACCCCTTTTTGAACCCCCCAAATGTACCCTTAATGGACCCTCTTTCCAAATTTTTTTAATGATTGCACATTTAGATACATGGGGCTAATATCCTACAAAATTTGAAAGCTGTAGGTCTAATGGTCTGTGAGATCTGGTTCGGACAAGTTCATTGCGACGAGAAGAAAGGGAAAGAAGAATAACTAGTATTAATTGTGTTTGGATGCAAACACAAGAAGTCTCCCAAACGAACTCCCATATCAGAATTCAAAGGCTTTAGATGAGCTCCAAAGAATTTAAACAACAATCCTATCAAATTTCATTCATTTCTGAGCAATTTGCATTTTCCCGCCTTTTTTCTGTTTCCACAGCAACAGTCAACAATTTGAAGTCTTGGAGACCGGAACACAATTCTACACATGTTGAACAACCTTCCTGTAAAATTTGATCAAATTCTGAATACTTTGATTTTCCCGCCTTTTTACCATTTCCATGGAACCGGTGGCCATTTTGAAGTCTTGGAGACCAGAACTCAATTCTATACATGTTAGACAACCTTCCTATAAAATTTCATCCAATTCTGAGCACTTTGATTTTCCCGCCTTTTTTTGCTATTTTCATGGTAACCGGTGCCATTTTCAAAATTCCAAGACTGGAAAGCACATCTTGGGATAAGGTTCTATCATCATGTGAAGTTTCGTCAAGATTGGATCACTGGTGTCCGAGAAATTTGGTGGACAAAGTCGCGGCGGAAAACGGAATAATAATAATAATAATAATAATAATAATAATAATAAAAATAAGAAACACAGCAAAAACAATAAGTCTCCCCAAACTTCGTTTGGGAGACTTAAGAACTAGATTTGCAATTGCAAGCAATAGCTGATGTCGCCCCTGGCATCCAATTCGATGCTCCTATCTTGTTCGCAGTGTCAAAATCTACCTAGAAATCAATTTTCGTTTAAATCGGACAATGTTGAAATTTTGACGTATTTTGGCGGCCATCTTGGAAATGGCGGCCATTTTGAAAATTTTTGGTGGTGCATGCACATCTTCTCATAGTGGTCCAACTTTGTGCCAAGTATCAATCAGTTCTGTTGATGCATCTCAGAGAAAATCACCGGACAAAAATAGGTGGAAGAAAGAAACAATAATGAATAATAAAGAAACAGGCAAAGAACAATATGTCGTCCCGACTACGTCTGGGGCGACATAATAATAAGAAACGGGACAAAAACAATAAGTCTCCCAAACTTCGTTTGGGAGACTTAATAATAACAAGTTATAACTGTGTTCGCAAGCGAAACACAAAAGTCTCCCAAACGAACTCCCATATCGGATTTCTGGGCATTATAAAACCCTGTTTTAAAAAAACTGAAGCAAGGGTTCCCGTTATAATTTACTGCATACATATAGTTGAAAACACATTTTTCTCAAAATAATAGCTTTTTGGCTCAGTTTCCATGGCAACAAAATGCTCCATTATCCATAACAATAAATTTCATACTTTTTCAAAAAAAAATTGGGCAGGGGTTTCCCTTATAACCTACAAAATACATATAGCTGTAATGAAAATACAATTGTCAATAATAAATGCTTTTTCTCAAAATTGCAATTTTTTGTATGGTTTCCATGGCAACAGTACTAATTTTGAAAATTATAGCTTTTTGGCTTGGTTTCCATGGTAACCAAATGCTCCATTATCCATAACAATGAATTTCATACCTTTATTCAAAAAAAATTTGGGCAGGGGTTCCCCTTATAACCTAAATATTACATTATAGCTTTAATGAAAATACAATTATCAATAATAAATACGTTTTCGCAAAATTTGGGAGACTTAATAATAATAAAAAAGAAACGGAACAATAACAATATGTCTCCCCGACTTCGTCTGGGGCGACATAATAATAAGATGAAATGGAGCAAAAAGTATAAGTCTCCACAAACTTCGCTTGGGAGACTTAAATATAACGACTGTCAATCAAATTAAGATTGGGAGACTTAAATATAACGACTGTCAATCAAATTAAGATTGGGACATGATCAAAATAATTTACATGACAGAGGGAGGATTATACATTTATATTCTATAATTCACAATGCTTTAGATCACGCTTATTTAAATGTTTATTATTAATAAGTCATAATCAAATGCATAAGCACATTAACATTAGAAGAACATTAGGTGACAAATTAACAAAAGATTTGAAAAAAGGGCAAGCTATGTTCTGTTGTCTCTATTTGTGTTGTACCTAAATGCCATCTTTTGATTTTTGGCTTAAAACTGAGTTTGTCGATGTGAAATCTCTGCTGAAAATATAGAACCGATAAGCCATGGCGAGGTCTCGAGAGGATGTTTTGACCATAAAAAATCCAAATGGGAACTTTAATTTTTGCCTTTTATCGAAATATGTTCAGGGACAGTTGAAGGAATGCGGAGAAATTTTCAGTGAAAATGTGAGCTGTTGTTAAAGTATTCAAAAGTCAAGAAAGAAAACGGACTCACAGAAACATAAGAGCAGATCTTTCTTCCTTTAAAGAATACCGAGGAAGAAAAAACACAGTCAGTCGTTTTCTTCAAACAAAATATCAATCAGTTATGAGCGATTTTCAACAACAAAGGATCACTGATATCTTGACTTTTAAGAAAATACTGCCACGTACGTCTTTCGGAGAGTAATCAAATTCGCTACCGTCAAACATTTCACCGTAATTAAAACCCGAACAAGTAGATAAAAAGAAATATTTGGTATTACAAAAATACACAACTAACCGGAAATTAAGCTGAAAAAAGTATGGTCTGTTTGACGGACTTTGAAAAAAAAAATAAATTTACGAAAAAATATTGTTCACAATAAATAATACACAAAAAAAACACTGTTGCATTATCAAATATACATTTTTGCAAAAGACAAATCCAAAGAACAGGAATAAAATAACATCATTTTTAGATTAACTCTTATTATGTGACATAAAGTGGTAATAAATAATTGGAATTTCTAATATTAAAATAATTAGAAGAAAGCTTACGAAAGCAAATTCTATTTTTTATTTGACGTTTTGTTCGTCGTAATTGACAGAACGTCAAGTTTTTGACGTTTTATTGCGTTACGTTCATAGACATCAACACCGCGCGTAACTGTCTCGTATTCACGTGTGGTCGTATTCACCGGATAAAGAACGCACGACAAACGTATATGAACGGACACGAACGGATATAATTTGATTTTATACGTTCGGCGTTTGTTTGGGTTATACGGTGTAGTGTAAGAGGGGCTTTAGGAAGATTTACATCAGATCTATCCCAATGAGCTTGAAATTAAATAAACTACAGATACACCTACCTCAGCTTCGTACCTAGATCTTTTGTTGTATATTGACGAAGATGGACGTTTGAAATATGACAAGCAAGATGATTTTAACTTCCCAACTGTGAACTTTCCCTTTCTTAGCAGCAATATACCTACCACTCCAGCCCATGGGGTTTACGTTTTACAATTGATTCGTTACTATGCATACCCTTCCTGACCACCTGATGTCTCTGTCGATTTTTAAGAGATTTCACACTGTAGGTGCTTTATTTTTTTGTGTTGTTTGATTCATTATAATGTTAAATTTTAGTTTTGTCCTCGTCAATATGGTTCATGGTTCCAATTAGTCCTTGTCAATGAATAACAAAATCTGTTCAAATATTTTACCATGGTCTACTGTTTAAGGGTTAGAAAAGTAACAAGTACCATTGATTTTTAATTGGCCATGTCTTAGGGTTAGAAAACACCATTAATCAATCAGCTATTAAACAGATCTTTCAAAAACATATTTTCCTCACTTGCCGTGTGACAGGTGCTGTTATCAGATCAGGACATTCTTACTCTTCCGGGGCACCTGATGTCACTCTCAGTTTCATGGGATTTCACACTGTGAGGGCCTTTGTTTTGAATTTTGTGTTTTTATTTCTGTGTTTCATAGCTGTCATGCGTCATTGTTTTCTGTGTTCTCGTTTTGGTAATGTCTTTTGACTGTTGCTTCGGTATTCTACTGCCGTTGTTTAACATATATAACAAATGCGCATATTGTTATCTATAAACACACTCATTCAGATAACACGATGTTAAAATGCAGCTAGCACATTGGATTGTCGAAATGAATAAAAAAATTACTGTAAAATTTATTTTAGTATTAAAAGTTAATGAAAGCACTTGTTGTCTTTAGCAGAAATAATTGCTACATGCATGAACATAATCTCTACATCCCATGGTTATGGGTAGCTCTCTTTAAAATGATAAGTAAATTTAATGTTAAAGGCTGGGTAGTAAAAGTTGTTAAAGGCTGGGTAGTAATAGTATATAGCAAACTATTTACTTTGGGTAAAAAATGATAAATTTTGAAGGTTTTTACAACAGTATAGTATTTCTTTAAAAAGAGTTTACGCGATAGCTGAAAAGGTAAAAGTTGTTTTTACTAAGAACAAGGGGTAATACGTGGAACAGATTTTCTTATACATGGCAAATATGTTATATACCGCCTAGAATGTACGATGAGGCCTTTCAAAAATGAAGAAATATGTATAATGTGAAAAGTATCCTTATAAGGAATTGAGCTAAAAAGATCCCAACGAGGGGAATATGAATATTTACATTACCCATTACAACTTATTACAAGCGCAAATACAATAGAAACAACTAAGATGTGTAGAAAAAATTGGTAATGCATTTTTTTGAAATGAAATAAATCCTCTAAAAAATTGCATCTTCGTTACGCATGTTTTTAAAATGTTTCTGAAGAATATACTTTTTTAAAAGTTTGTTCCTTTCCAGGTGATAAATCCTACGAAAAGCCTTCATTTCACGTTTTGTTGACAAAAACGACGACACTTGTTCAGCGGCAACAGCAAGTTGTTGTATTTGATAATGTAATAACCAACAATGGTTAAGCTTATGACGAGTTACACGGAATATTCACGGCACCGAGGGCTGGAACATATTTTTTTACAACGACATTCCGATCTTCCAGTGGATCTGTTCATTTGGAAATCGTCAAAAATAGATCCGTAGTTGCTATTGGTGGGGCGTTTCCAACTCATGGACAGACTGGATCAATGAGCGCCATAATAAACATGAAAAAGGGTGAAAAGGTTAAAGTCAGACACTGGACCCATGCTGTATCAGAGAAAATTCTTGGTTTGAACTGGTCAATGTTTACAGGATATATGTTATGAATAATAAAATTATAAATTGTATAGCTTTATATCGTTTTTCATACACGGTCTAAAAATTCTGCCACATAAACCATTCACCATCCCCAATGTAGGAAACGGACTGTTGTATACCCTTTCAATCACCTTTGATCTGAAATAGTAACTTCTGAATCTTTAATAGACCATCTGGCTTGATTAATCCGAACCTTACTCATTTAGAGTTTTGGACCATGTAATCATGTAGTCTTTCACCATTCCATTGATTATCAAGTAAAGTTTTACAAAGATTAAATAGGTAGATTCCGAGTCAATTTATACTGATGTAACGAATTGTAACTTCGGCAATATTTTCATCTAATTTCTTCATTATTGCTGAAGCTACAGCCATTATTTTGATGGTAACTTCTGCTGCTACAGATTAAGTTTATAATTAAACTCGTTTTCCTTATTGTCAGTTGCTCTGAGCTTATTTAGATTGTATGCCTCTCAAAAAAAAACAATCAGACTTATGAGCTTCTCATTCAAATCTTTTTTCTTTGTTTTTCCAATGTTGCCATTGCCCTAGGATTATTCGTTTAAGACTAACGATTCGGTTCTTACTTACTTTAATTTTTATCCATTTATTTTACATGGCTTGATATCATTATTGAGTATTTCTCACTGTATATTTGGAACTTTGAATAAAATTCAATTGCATATGTCAAGATGATTCTTGTGAGAAAACATTGAAACAAAAACCCTTCTGTTTGAAATGCATGCACCCCTACAATATTTTAGTGCATACATATGTAGTTTAGCTAGGTTTTAGACAGAGTACTTGAAATTGTGAGAAATGGACTTTTAATTTCAATAGCCAACTGAGTTTTCAAAGTATCGCTTTTTCAGCTAGACGAAATGCCTAAATATTGACGACATAACATAAGTTAAATAATGCTATGAGGCAGTTCTAAGCAAAAACGCAAATACAATTTAAAGTAGTGATTAAGGGCGTAAAAAAGAAAAAGGGCGTAAAAACATTTCGAGTAGGCCTCATACCACGATTTCCGTAGAAAGTTTGTTTCAAGTCCTTTTACTTTGTTGATATTTTAAAAAATAACACTGGCACAAATGAAATGACATTCGCACCACATAAAATATAATGCCATCAGAGAAACATATTAAAGACTAGAAAACACGAGGGGACTTTATAAACATAAGTGGATGACATAAATCGGATAATGGTTTTTATTAAATAAAAACGATACGCTAGGCTATGGAATAGCTTCTGATAGAAAATTGCGTGTTTGATTGACAAGGGTGTGATGGCTCATGATGTACTTGGCTTTGAAACATAAACCTTTTACAGCACACACAAATAAACACCGGTAGCTTTTTATTTTTCCTTACCAAAAAAAGCAATTCTATCTCTTTCCACCTTTCGTTCTCCATTGCCTAAGTATCTGCACAAACTACAATCACGCTGCTTTATTTAACACAATTGAAGTCTTTTATAGTATTTGTATATTATTGATTATTGCACAATACCTCATCTTTATTTATTAACTTCTGGTTTTAAATTTATGCATTACAGTTCTTATTCTTTTTATCATAGCTATATTTATAAATCTGGCTTAGCGATATTGCAATACCAATCCCATCATCCTCTACAAACCTGTTCCCAGTATCACCTATAGTAAATGTTTATAATACTTTTCAACTTCCACAAGGAAACAGAACTAGAAAACACGAAGGGACTTTATAAACATAAGTGGATGATATAAATCGGATAAATGGTTTTTATGAAATAAAAACGATACGCTAGGCTATGGAATAGCTTTGGATAGAAAATTGCGTGTTTGATTGCCAAGGGTGTGGTGGCTCATGATGTATTTGTATACTCAAATCAATAATTTTCGTTATTTTTGTCATGTCGGATTCTACATACACAACTGGACCATGTACAGCTCGCTGATCACTCTTAGGTAAAATCACAATTTTGTAAAATGGTAAAACTGGAGAAATTAAATGTTGTTTTAGCGTATTAATTCTTCAAAAGGAGCTTTATCCATTCAAATTATTTATCATTGCTTGAGGAGGTATAGCCTCCTTACACACATAAGAGTTACACGTTTTACACACAATATGCTTCTCTCCTTTTAACATTTCTTTCAACCTCTCACCTTTTGCATTAAATTCTTTCTCGTGTACTTGGCTTCGAAACATAAACCTCAGTTCACAGCACACACAAATAAACACCGGTAGCTCTTTATTCTTCCGCAAAAAACAAAATTCTATCTCTTTCCACCTTTCGTTCTCCATTGCCTAAGTATCTCCGAAAACTAGAATCACGCTTTGTTTAACACAATTGAAAAGTCTTTTATAGTATTTGTATATTATTGATTATTGCACCATACCTCATCTTTATTTATTAACTTCTGGTTTTAAATTTATACATGACTATTCTAATTCTTTTCATCATATCTATATTTATAAATCTGGCTAAGCGATATTGCAATACCAATCCCATCACCCTCTACAAACCTGTTCCCAGTACCACCTATAGTAAATGTTTATAATACTTTTCAACTTCCACGAGGAAACAGAAAAAATTAAACCCCGCCCCGTTTTATCAGGACGAAACTGGACACCATTTTGATTTTCGCGAATCTGAAATTCCTATTGGTCAATAGTCTTCTGCGCAAGCGTACCCCTCACCTCCTCCAAGAACTATCTATAAAAATTAAACCCCGCCCCGTTTTATCAGGACGAAACTGGACGCCATTTTGATTTTCTAGAATCTGAAATTCCTATTTGTCAATAGTCTTCTGCGCATGCGTTCTCCTCAATGCGCATGCGTACTCCTCACTCCCCCCAAGAACTTTCTATATAGCTAGGCTATTCCATAGCCTAGCTAATGAGAATAATCAATAAATGACCATTAGGTATGATAAGTAACCAAAATCTTACAATGAACACAGTTTTTTAACCTTTCAACACTTTGCCACAGCACAACTGCCTTTTAAACTATTCTAATATATCCAATGTTTAAATTAAGTTGAACTCTTTTTCCTATCGTCAACAAGGACAAAATATCGAGAATTTCAACACAAGTCAAAGAAATAAATCATTAAAAAATGATTATTTTATTACTTCTAACTATCTTCGTTCTTTTTTGTTTTTTGTTTGTTTGTTTGTTTGTTTGTTTGTTTTTTTTTTTTTTTCTTTTTTGTTCTAACATCTATTTGAGCAATATTTTTATAACAAATAATTTTGCATAAATGTGGATAAACGTATATCATGAAATTCGCAAAGTTTTATTTTCTTTAATGTAGTTGAAAGACAGCTTCGGAACGTTGTATTATCACGACAAACGCTACTTTTTACCTTTTCATTAGATCACATACATAGGATGGCCGATATCGGACGATACAAAAAATGCTTTTTACATGAACAAAATTTGTCCTGGTTATATGTATAGGGACAAAAAAATCCACTCCCCTTTAAGCAAAATTTGTCCCTTTGAAATCTTGCGGGGAAAAAAACGCTGTCGCGTAAGTAAAGTTTGTCCCTACGTCTTTTTATCAGGGACAAAAATCCCTCTCACGGAAGTAAATTTTGTCCATATATATTTTAGAGGGACAAAAACACACACTCGGGAAAGAAAAATCTGTCCCTATTAATTTCTGTGTTGGACAAAAACGCACTCGTGGAAGCAAAATTTACCCCCCTGAATTTTTAGTGTTGAAAAAAAAACGATCTTTCGAAAAATCCATCGCTGTTTTCTTCCGTGGCAACGCCTTAAATGACCAATAGGTATGATCAGTAACCAAAATCTCTCAATGGACACAGATTTCAGTCTTTGAACTTTTTGCCACAACGGAACTTCTTGTTTTGACATTCTTATAAATCCGATGTTTAAAAATACTATTAGTAAGTTGAACCCTTCTTTTATCGTATATTATACACATATTTACTGGCTATGAGGACAATAGCAAGTTTATGAATTCCCAAGACCCAACTATTTCCCGACGCGAAGCGGGGGGGGGGGATAGTTGGTGTCGAGGGAAACCATAAACTTGCTATTGTTCGAATAGCCAGTAAATAGGTGTTTTATCATACCTCATATCGAACATCAAAGGTTTCAATGTGAGAATAGTTCATCGTCCTATTTAATGAGCAGTAAATAGTTCACCGTCCTATTTATTGACCAGTAAATAGTTCATCACTAGTCAATAGTCATTGAAACTATTGAACGGCAAATAGTCTGTTTTTGAAAAATGTGAAAAAAATAGTAAAATTATCAAGTAAACAATTTATATAGAAAAAAATACTGAGGTTTTATAATAACAATAAAAAATCAAGAATTTCAAAAGTCACAAAAAATATCAAAAAGTATTTATTTTATTACTGCTTACTATATTCGTATATTGCGAACAATGGAAGTATTTGTGTTTTATCATCTGTTTCAGCAATATTTTCATATCAAATTAGTTGTGACCTGGTCACCATATAATCCATATTTTTTGACAAAATCAAAATAATTTTGTATTAATTTGGGAAATGGGGGTAATGACAAAATTACCGAACAGATCAAGATCCGAGGTCCATGTGACAAAAAGACAAATCAGATGGAAACTACTGGAAAAATTGACGACCGAAATGGTCCTGACTTTGTACAGGCATTTCAACAGAAATGATGGGTTTAACCGACGGTATGGCGCGCGAAATCTCCCCTTTCGTTGCGGTGTTGTCCGCTAGCAACTCGACAGCAAAAAGTTTTATCATGAAAGGTCCTACATGTTTATCATGAAAGTCTGCAAAATTTATATCATTTACTGAAAGTTAAAACATTTTGTATGATACCGGCTAAGGCTACTTTTGACCTTTACATTTAATCATATATATGAGTAATGGGTCATCTGTTTGTCCTTATTACTTTCTTATTTCTTGGAATGTCTGAAAAAAATGGTGTTAGAAAATGTGGGTTTATTTGAAAAATAGTCTTTTTCCACCAAGTTTTTTTTTGTAATCTCATTCTTTGCATATTTTTAAATACTATTAAAATGTTAATTTTCTAAGTTGAATTTTCGTTTTAAAGTAGGTTATAACAAAATTACCGATCAGAATTATCATGAGCCAAAAGCCATGGGGCAAAAAGACAAAACAGGTGGAAAAATTATCGACCGCAATGGTCCTGACTTGGTACTGGCATTTCAAAAGAAA
>MJUU01044149.1:129660-143101 GCA_002080025.1 Modiolus philippinarum | reverse complement strand
AGGATCACAACTGACAGTAGCAAAAGTAATATCAAATGCGAACTTTGTACGTTAGTTGTGACCTTTACAGGAGTGTACCAATCCAAGCAATTCAAAGGGAGCAAGTTTAGGCCATTATCTTTCATTTCATCAACGGAGCATAAAAGCCTTGCCATGGAACATTTTACGGAATTAATTAAAGTAGGCAGTAAAAGTAATATAAAATGTGATTTTTTTACGTCAGTAGTGACCTTTACAAGAGTTTGTCCATCAAGGCAACTGAAAGGAGCAAGTTTAGGCCACTTTATTTCAATTCACCATGGGGGTAAAAGCCTTGCTGTATGACATTTTTACCTATTAATCAAAGCGGGTAATAATAGTAACATAAAATTCGAACTTTGGACGTCAGTTGCGACCTTAATTAGAGTTTGCATACCCCAGACGATTGAAAGGGGGCAAGTTTAGGCCACTATCTTTTATTTTACCGATGGAGGATTATTAGCGTTACCATAGGGCATTTTCTCAGAACAATCATCACTTTGATCATCACTTGCCCTGTTCCTTCGGTATTCTACTGCCGTTTTTTCAAAGTAGGAAATAAAAGTAATATCAAATGCAAACAATGTATCTAGTACGTGAACGTATTTAGAGGTTTGATTGTTCCATAGAGAATTTTTTTCACGGTCTTCAACTGACGGCGCCAAACAAATGAGAACAGAGTCGTGTCTGAACTATATTGTCCATATATTGATTCAAATCTGCTAGAAATTGGTTTATCAGCAATATGCATATTTTTCACTTTGATCTTACTGACTGATATTGTCAGTATCTCCGTACTGACCTGATACAAGAAAATATCAGGCAAAATTACGTCACGAATACGTTGCCGATAAAAACAATAATGGTAGTTTTGAAGGTCTCGACGGAAAATATCACTAGTATATCAGCTCGTCCTATCGGACTCGTCGCGATACGGTGATATTTTCTGTCTCGACCTTCTCTATATGTAAAAACAACAAAGAATGTGAAATCATTTTGTTATAATGCGAATGAAAACAGAATTTCAAATTATACAACTAGTTATCTTCTCCGAGACAAGGCTAAAAATTTGCTATCGATATTTTCCAAAGAAAAAAGTTGGTGTTCTGCCGGTTATGTTGGAGGGGGAAGAGTTGATTATACATCATCATATGCAGAATTTAAATTCAGAGTAACTTCGGTATTTAGTCATTTCACTTACAATGCATCATCCTTCTTCTTTGCTTGATAACGTTTTGTGTGTGGGTCCATGAAGTATCAATTATATTACAGCTTCTTTTCTCTTTGCATAGGTAATTTTTCAGTGTA
The DNA here is from genome assembly GCA_002080025.1 of Modiolus philippinarum. Classification (NCBI taxonomy): domain Eukaryota; kingdom Metazoa; phylum Mollusca; class Bivalvia; order Mytilida; family Modiolidae; genus Modiolus; species Modiolus philippinarum. Next base: position 141,775 of record MJUU01044149.1, on the reverse strand, counting down.
AGATTTTTAATTACATTCCTGCTCTAAACTTAACGGAAATAACAGCCGTTTTATAACATTCTATAAGATTCGTACACTTAGGTAAATACGGTCAGGATTCAATATCTTAGTAACCTATGAGAGTTGAATAACGATATTCGTTCACACTCCCAGAAACTACAGCATCATGATTCTCTAATGTTTTTGCCAGATTTACCCAGGATGATTGCAGCTTCTTTACTGAAGCGGTTATAGAGTTTTGACTTCAAGATGAAGAACAACAAAAAAGCGTTGTTCCTTTGCTCGATTTTACCATGTATTTGTAGAGACTTTGTCTCATGTGCATTTACTCCATATCCTTCCATCCATGTCAGAACTGACATACAAAGTCTGCATTCGTAAGTAAAAGTACTGCATGAAGCTGTAAAAATGATACAAGAACAGTAGTTAGATTTTGCATCGCCGGGGAATGTTATACAGGTATATTATGTTTGGGAAGGAAGGGGGTTTGCGAAAAATACCAGTCGAGAGATATAATATTTCCCTAGCCCAAAGAGATCTCAGGTCCTTCTGATGTTTTTCTTTGTTGGTATATATCTTCCACTCTCATGATCATCCTGATGAAATTAAGACTTAGCCCTTTTGATCTACATTGTACATTAGTGGGTCGTAAGAACATTTTATGGGACGACAGGATGAACATTTAAATCAGCAGGAATTTCGAATTAACCTTTGCATTTGCATTGTCATTTTGAGTGACTTTAGATTGCAAAATTCTTTTTTTCTTTCGAATTCGTGATTTGATTTTTTTTCTTTGTTGGATTCCAAATCCGATCCCCTCTTACTCAACTTAACGTGTTTCTAATATTTCAAAGATTTAGTGCTTAAAAGCGCTTTAATTTATATCTTTAAAACTTCTGTATTTACAATTACCTAATGATTGTGTATATAAATTATGCTGTTTATCAATATGAGGAACATCTCTTTATGCATTGTGACATGCAAATATGGTATTAACCAATTTTTTACTCCTATTTTTGCTGTAAAGTTACAGTTATATACCTTTACAGATTTACTACCGGAAAATATAATCTTAAGCAGAGTGAAAATGATAAGCTGTGCCATAATAATATTATATACAACACGGACATCTGATAACAATCTGAGTATTGTACAGGGCTTGTATGTATTTTCCACATATTGTTATCATGACAATGAGACCATATTCTGCATATTTGAAATACTTACCATGGGAATGAGATGTTCACTTAGCTTTATTGCGTGCGTGTCCGGATATCATTAAAATATATACAAGGGCAAATGAGTTTCAGTTCTCAACAGCATTCGATATCCTTAGCTATTCATCATTCAGACAGGATGAAATAGTTTTGCAGATGAATCATATTTTCTTGCTCACAGGTCGCCTTAGAATTAATAAAATAGACAATGTACTAAATTTTATCAACTTCCTGTTATGTTTTCATATAGTCAAGGTTCTGTGATATGATGCAAACAACCAAGAATCCCTCTTCGGACACTATAAAAGAGTTAGAAACCAAATTACGTACACAGAGGGAAGAAAACAAGCTGATTGGCTCACAACTTCAACTTGAAAAAAAAACAATTCACAATTGCGTAAAGAAACAAATGATCTCACACGAAAGAGAACCTGTGCGTTATTTGCAAGACCAACACAAAAAATATACCATTAGTGTGCATAATGAGCTAGACCGTTATGAAAAGAGAATGAAAGAAAAATATGAAGAAATTGACAGATTAAACGAGACTTTAAAAGAACTATCAGCCAAACTTAACATCTGTCGAGATGAAATTATTCAGCTGAAGGTCAACATGTCATCCATGTTGGACATCAGTGCACATCCAGATTTACCCACACATGGGGACAAGACAAGTACTCATACTGAACTGCTCATTGGTACATCTAACATAGAAGGTATCACTGCTGATAAACTAACAAATGCAGCAGATGTTCAAAAGGAAGTAAAATGTACAATTAAAGATACTGCAACTTATATCTCCTCATTAGTTGCTAATCCATCTGTGATTGTACTACACTCCCTGACAAATGATTTGAAGCACAAGAAACCACAACAATGCGTCGATGAATTATTTGACCTTTCATCTAATATTTGTGCAAAATGGCCAGTAGTTAAGATTGTCATTTCATTTTACAACACCCAGGTATGACTCGATGAGCTTTTCAACAAATGGTCAAATAATAAATGTGCTATTGAAACAAAAGTTTGCTGGAGTTGACAACATCTTCTTTGCGGAGCATAACAACATGTTACAGAATGGAAATCCGAACCGTGATCTTCTAAAAGATGATGGGTACCATCTTAATGAGAAAGGCGTCGCGCTTCTCGCTGGAAACATCAAGAGGGCTGTGCACACTGCATTAGACATTCCTTTACCTCCACGCCGTTCAAGAAGCAGATCTCTCTCTAGACGAAATCCGAGAGGACGTGGACGAGGTCAAATGCGAACATGAAAGGCACAATTGAAATTATAGATTAATTTTCCTAGTCACAAACTTGTTACGGCTCTTTTTTTCATTATTATTTGTAAACTTTTTGATATAGTTAATATCATAATCTTTATTACATTTATAGGTATAGATATCAATAATTCATTAGTCAATTGTACTGGAACCGAGAGATCTAAGGGTAATTCTGATTGATATTGAACAATTTAAAGCTAATCAGTTTATTATAATTACCCCCCCCTCCCCTATTTTGATCTCATCTTAGTTACATTTATTTGCTAGAGAAAAATATTATAGATAACAGAATACTTAAAAATGCCAATCAGAACAAGTACTCTACACACATCAGTCAATATGTGTTTTTGGAATACAGGGGGTTTAATGTAAAAAAAATAATGACAAGACAAGTGATACACTATTTTTAAAGGAAATTGAAAATTTTGATTTAGTTTTCTTAGCTGAAACCCATCTTGGATATGACACAACTATTTGTAACATTGTAACATTCATTGCAACCCAATATGTTGACCAGCATCAAAACATAACAAGCGTCGCTTTGGTGGTCTAGCAATTTTGAGAAAAACTGAAATCAAACCACATGTTAAAATTCTAAAAAAAACACACACACCCTGAATACCAGTAGGTTAATCTAGAAAAAAGATTTCTTTTGTTTCAGTATGGGTTTATATATTTGTCTTGTATATTATCCGCCTAGTGGCTCAGCATATACCCAGGGACTTGACAAAGATATCCTAGACTGTATTGAAAAAGATATAAGCAATTATCAGGGGTTAGGTAACATCCTTCTTTGTGGGGACTTTAATGCCAGAGTAGCCAAAGAACCTGATTTTATTATAAATGATGCTAATCAATACACCCCAATCTTTGACAACTATCCTATTGACAGAGAATTACTATATAGATGTAGCCCAGACCCAATAGTTGATGCTAGAGGCAAAGCCCTACTTGAGTTGTGTATAAGTCATCAGATAAGGATTCTAAATGATCGGGTCCTTGGGGATATGTTTGGCCACTATACTTGTTACACTCCAAATGGAGCAAGTGTGGTTGACTACGTTATGGTGTCGGAGTGTATCATCGATCAGGTTTTACTAGGAGTAAAACAGGGAGATAATCTTAGGCCTAATTTATTTAAAGTCTTTATAAATGATCTTCCGGATTATCTTCAAAATTCTCCAGATCCAGTTCTCCTTAATGGTAAGCCTCTTAATTGTTTAATGTATGCAGATTATGTCATTCTATTATCCACCTCTGCTCATGGTCTTCAAGAGAAACTTTCCATTTTGGAAAAATATTGCAGTAATTGGTGTCTTACAGTTAATCCGTATAAAACGAAAGTTTTGGTCTTCAATAAGGCAGGCAGACACATTCGCCTCAAGTTTAACTATAATGATTATGAACTGGAGTGTGTACAACACTGTAAATACCTAGGTATGTACTTTAGTGCCTCTGGCACCTTCTCCTTTGCTCAAAATGAATTATATAAAAAAAGGTCTTAAAGCATATTTCAAGTTGCAAAGAGATTTTATTCAACCCTAGCATTAAAACTAGCCTACATGTCTTTGATCATACCATAAAACCTATTCTTTTTATGGAAGTGAAATATGGGGCTCATTTAATCCTCTCACAGCCAAATAGAAACGAAACTGTAACTTTGGACAAAATATATTCCAGTTCCTTATTTGAGAAGTTACACAACAAATTCTGTAAATACATTCTAGGGGTGCACAAAAAGACAAGTAATTTTGCTGTCTTATCCGAACTTGGTCGCTTTCCTCTTCACTTTGACATTGTTAAAAGTATTATCAGTTATTGGCTCAGATTGGAAAATTCAGAATCTTTTCCTTTACTACAAGATGCTTACAAGCATTCTCAGAGTCTGCATGCTTATGGTATGGGTCGCTTCAGCAGATATTGAAAAATATTCCACAATTTTTCAATCTAAATAAAACAAAGATTTCAAAACACATTAAAAAAGAATATTAGAGAAGCCTACTCCAAATCGTGGGACAGTGAAAAATGTTCAGAAGGAAAGCTTCGTACTTATGTTAAATTTAAAACAAATAAAGGCTTTGAAAATTTTCTAACTGTGATAAGTAGTTTTGAGCTCAGGAGAATTCTTACTAAATTTAGAGTCTCATCGCATCATTTACAGATTGAATCAGGTCGATACCAGGGTACTCCTCCACACCTTAGGTTTTGCCGGCAGTGTAGCTCAGGAGAGGTAGAGGATGAAATTCATTTCTTACTATGCTGTGCTAAATATAGTGACGACAGACAGCAACTATTCAACACAATATCAAAATCATGTATTAATTTCCCTAAATTAACTTTAAGTGAAAAATTTGTTTGGGTACTCAACTGTGAAAGCACAGTCATACTTAGGGATTTATGTAACTTTATTCATAAACACTGTAAGTAATAACTTTATTGTGCTACATTATACTTGCTCATCTGCATCAGACACGAGGAGGAATGTGGCCTGCTGTGAACTGCAGCAGCTTGGATGTCCTAGAGCATTGTCCCTTGTTGTCTCCTGCAGTAAAGCAATTATGCTAAACTTATTTTTTATCTTTTATTTTATTTATTTTATTTTTTTAATTTTTTTTAATTTTTATTTTTTTTTTGTTATAGATATATGCATATATTTATGTTTATGTATGTATCACACAGGTAATTACTTGCATTCCTGGATCAGACACGGGGTGAATCAAAATGATTCTTAAGCGCCGTCCCCTGGTTTCTTTTGCAGTATTTTGCAATTATTTACCACATTCAATCTTAAATATAATCCCTCAAATCTTTGCCTGGGTTGCACTGCCTCACAACATTTACATTTATTTATCATATAAATATCTCTATATATATATATTTATATATATATATATATATATTCTCATGAATATTGTATTGTGCTCTGTTGGTCTGTGTGAAACTCAATAATAGAATGTATGTTTTAATGTCATTGCCCCCTGTGGGTCCTTGATTGGTTTAATAAAATTTATCATTATTATTATTATATTTTAAGGCATTAAATAGCTAATGGAAAATAAATGAATGACAACTCTTCAGATGGATTTTAAATATGTGTTACGACACTTAAACTCTATAAAATAATCCTAGTCATATACCAACTTGAGTATAGGGTCTGTAAGTCTCGTCATGTGACTCACGAGAATTCACGATAAACAGGCAATTCGAAAACGTTTCCCGCCAAAATATGACGTCCGAGGATTATGACGTTCAAATTTTTGTTTGAAACGTCATATATCTTTGTTTAAAATGTAACTTCCGGGTACAATTTTTGATCCCAGAAGTTTCAAAATTAGACGAGACTTTCAGGCCCTATACCAATAATATGTTGTACGTCCTCTACAACAAAATCAAGGATCAACCAAATACCAAAATACAATGTCATACAATTAGTACGGATTACTCATCCTTTCGCAAATGCCCCAACCTTTTTCCCGAATCGCGTTGTGACTGATTCTTTTGATTTAATGATCATGCATGTTACTGAACGAACTAAGGAAACCAATCCAAATACTGGAGCTTCGATCTAAATGTCATCTAAAGGCAAACTTAAGTCAACAGGTATGGTATCAGACATTGCAACTTAAACGGCAAGACAAGTTTTAACACCAAAACAAGCGAGAAAAAAGACAATCGAATGCATGAAAACGGAAACCGTTTAAGTCTTTATCCATTAACCATGTAAAATAGTCTTTTTTCTCAATATCAAAATACTGAAGTTAATGTGAATTAGGTTTCTACATATGCGCATTTCAATTGTGTATCTGATATGTCAAGGACATTTTTTTCAAGTTTCATCTGTACACAATCAATTATAATTTTCGTTTTCCCCTCCAATGAAAGGAGGGGCATGGGCTTGCCATTCATTGGCAGAGGCTACAGCCCAAGATTGCCATCCTCCAAGAAACCCAGTTCCACAGAGGAATCACAACCAAAGTTAGATTCGTCCTTACATAAGGTGAGTAAACTTACATTTATTACTGAATACCAATGGATATAGATACTGTCAGGTTGTGTTATCAAATAGAATTTGATAGCTATCCTCAGAACCATAGAAAACTCAATGATATTCCTTTTTCTAAATGCAGACAATAACTTAACAGTAACTTCGGTATTTTGTTATTTCTAATGAAGAAAAAGAAAAAGTGACGCTTGCGGTTGATAAATTATTGCAGAAAGGTGCAGTTAAGTTTTTCCATGTTTTGATCAATTTGTTTCGAACATTTTCTGGTTCCAAAAAATGGATAATTCTTTGAGACTGGTTATCAATTTAAGAAAATGAAATGTATTCGTGGCATAGGTATTTCAAACCAGAAGAGTTATCTTATGTATTAGATCTTATTTAAAAAGATGAATATCAGTATTCATGAAGACTGCAAAAATACTAGCGTTTTTATTGGAACACTACTTTGTATGACTTTCAAGTCCTCTGTTTTGGTTTAGCAAGCGCACCACGTGTTTTCACAAAGATTATAAAACTAGTGTTTGCTTATTTCCGTCAAAGAGAAATTACATTGACGATTCATTAATTTCAACAATGTCTTGAAAACTTATGGTGAAAAATTGGAAGATTTGGGTTTCAGAATAAACATGAAGAGATCTGTTTTGATACCTACACGGGATTATATTCTTTGACTTCGTAACTGACACTGTACTGTTTAAAGTTTTTCTAACAGAGGAAAAGTTAACAAAATTATTTCTTTTGGAACTCTTGATCGAAAAGAGGGAAGTTACCATTAGGAGTTTATCATCTTTTATTGGTCTTGTATTACATGCATTAAATGTTGTAGAAATTGGACGATTGCATTAAAGAGTTAAAGAAAAAGAAAAATGCCTTCAAACAGCCAATGGCAATTGTGAATCTAAAATTGTACTTTCAAATGTTTTAAAAATTGAAATAGATGGTGGATTGATAATATCAAATCATACAATGGTAAATGACAAAATACCGAAGTTGCTGTCAATTTATTTTCTGCATGTGCGTTTTTCAACAAATTATTTCTCATCAGTGCAGATCAAAACCCAAAAACTTGGAAGTCCATCAACCGAAAAACGCGTTAAAGCTGATAGATAACAAAAAACCAAAAGGATCTAAATAGAAAGGCCAAAATTCAGCTAAGGACAGAGCTATGCATGAGGGAGATACTCCTTAGTTTTAAACAAATTTTTGAAATTTAGATATTGCAAGTTTCAATACAATCGGTTTGATTGATAAGACAAAATTCTGTAGTTTGTTGGATTGAAACTGATGCTAGTGGCAAAGGCTGGGGAGCAAAATATGGTGATATTTGTACTGGTGGTAGATGGAATGAGAGCCATACGAACTTTGAGAGCTTTTACCAATAATGCTTGCACTGAAGTCATTTTGAAAACATATATGGTTTGCATATTGGAATTAAATCTGACAATATTACTGCTGTTTTATACATTAATGTAATCGGTGGAATGACATCCCCTTTGTTAGATAAGTTGGCACTGGTGCTTTGAAAGGCAACTGTATTTGACATGTCAGTGTAATTCCGTTAGATAAACTTGTGTCATGGTCTTATGACCCTCAGGAAAGTTTTGTTGATGCATCTCTATATCATGGTATGATTTTGACCCATACCTTTTTGCCCTATTTAGTTTAATTACAAAAAGTTATACATTAAATCAAATATGATAATGCAAAAAGGGCTATTTTGATAGTACCCTTCTGGCCTACACAGAATTGGTTTTCTTTACTGATATCAGTTTTAATTTTTCCCCCAGCTAGGATACCAGTACATTTGGATCTGCTTAGAATGCCTCACTCAGGGTAGCTTCATCCTTTGTGTAAGAAACTCGATCTATCAGTGTGCGTACATATCCGGGTGAAGCTCATTAGTAAGGGAAGTTCAACAGAGTCTGTAACAGTCATCATTAAATCATGGAAACCAGCTACCATTAAACAATATGAACTGTCATGGAAAATAATATGTTCTTTGGTGCAGTCAGTGGAAATGTAATCCGTTTCAACCATCTGAATCGATAATTATTTTAACAATATAAACTTTTTACGTTTCAAATGCTGTTCCTATTCGGTACTAAATACATGTCTTTTCATGTTGTTTCAATCATTAGTATTTGTTTGGACAAGTTTTCGTTGGTGATATGCATGCTTAAGGATGTTTTAACCTAAATCCAGCTAGAGTGCGATATACCACCAATTCAACCAATCAGAGTTTGAACGTATGAGAAAATAGACCTTTTGAATCTAAAGATAGACTTTGTATTCTTGCACCTTTAAACTATTCGAGGGAATTTTGATGAATGATACACCCCTTCAAACATTGATATATTAGGTTTATTTCAATACCAAGGTCAATTGAACAGGTGTAATTTTAGAGGTTTGAAAATTCCAAATTTTAGTTGAAAATGTTAAAGAAATGAATTGGTGGTTTCACATCTTAAGACAAAATTTGCGAAAATTTTGAAACATTTCTTAAAAGGTTGTTAATAGCCTAAACTGATGCAAAACATGTATGTATGATGAATTTGAGGTAACGATTGGAGTTTAAGCCAGCTGTTGCCACAATTTTGGCCAAAAACAACTGTTATGTAATATTTCAGTATTTTGACACTGAAATGACTCTTTTATGCCATTTTAATAATTTTGTGCAAAATTAGAAGGGTTAACTGTGTAAAATAGTTTGAAAACATCAAATGTAGACTGATTTTACTAAAGAATTTGTCACTGTTTTTTTAATGTATGATCAGTTTTTACAAGTGTCGATCGGTGTATCGAACAAATGCGACAACTCTGACTGAGGTGCCTCATATTAAAATCTGTCTGATTTGTATACAATAATTTTTTGAAGCAAGAATAGTGCTTATATATGCAGTTTAATGTTAACATGAACCTCAGAAATAAAAAATATCATGTTCCTCTACTAAGCAGTGTAAAATTGCCATTTTAGGGTCTGCAGTGTCAAATCAAGAGTAAAGTCAAAATTTTATCATCTGATTATGGGAAAACATTTTTGACTTTGCAACACTTTTCATTTGCATTTATTTTATTATGTTATTTTCTTAAAATATTATATATTTAATCACCCGAAGGGAAATAAATACACCTGGGTGGATTTTCAGTAGTTTTAATACTATCATTGTACCTATTCATATCGGGCTTCTCGGCTAACTCACAAACCTAATATTCTTCAAAAGCTCAAAAATAAACAAAACTGAGTTTTCCCTGTCTTCTTGACCTTTTTGCATCAATTTCTGCATTAAGAATGCTATTTTTATGACCACAACCAAAGCAAAGACCATTTCAGGTGCAAAAATTTACCTCAGAAGCATTTCCTCAAAGCGGGGGGGTGACATTTTGTTGCGTAATTTCATAATTATAAAGGCATCTTTGAATATTTGCAGCTTCATTTTGATAAAAAAAAATACTCTAAGGGCTTAGTACTATACATGAGATGAGATTCATTACATAAAAGAAGTATTTTTGGTTTTGTGTCTTTGATATAATGTAGAGCAGGTACGTGCCTTTCACGACAGGTATTGTCTTGGGAAGGTTAAACTTAAGATAAATTGTCCAGGGAGGTTTGAAAATTCCAATTTTTAGTTGAAAGTGTTAAAGAAATTAATTGGTGGTTTCACACCTGAACGTGGGACGTTAACATAGTGTTGAATTTTCTTATTACTTTGTTCCCTGTGGGGAAGTTATCTCTAAAGTTGTTGACATACAACTTATATCGTTAATTGCGTTAATTACAGCCTCGAGAGCACAAACATTGGCTGCATTGGATCTTGATAATGAGATTTTTTCTTCTGGTCACTGTAGTGCTGTTTCTTTATATTCAGCAACCAATGAAAACTAGTAAACCAGGAGTTAGTCTACATAAGATGTATTTGAAGAAATATGATATGAAAAAACTTTGCGTTAAGGAAACTCTAATATTTTGGAATATATTTCAAAAACCAAGGATTTAAGGAAAACTACATTACTGATTATTTCTTTTGATACCTATCGAAAGGTAGCAACTTGTACATTGGCAAAATGGTTGAAGGATGTTTTGCGTTTATCAAGCATTGAAAATTCTATTTTAAGGCTCACTCATTTAGAGGTGAATCTGCCTCTGTTTTTCTGTCATAATGCTCCATGCAAGACAGTCTACCTACAGCCAATTGGGCTTCAGCCAGGACTTTTCAGAAATTTTACTTCTAGGACATCTGTGTTGAAAGTATTTTGCCAATAGTATCCCCTCTTTTTTTCATTTTAGATGTTTAGATTATAAATTTTGTTAATTTGATATTTTCTTTTTATCACAACTCTTTAAACTAGCTACGTTAATATCTCGAAGAGCTGATATGGCTATATGATTATAATGCACTCTCATCCAAGCATAACTCACTGCTCAGACAGAAGTAAAATCTCTCGTAGCCTCAGGCTATATTCTAATTATGACCCGCATCCTTCACATCCTAAATGTATAAATTTTCTACGGCTTTTATATACTAATTAAACACAGTTCTCGCTTAATAAGAGTTCGGTGAACCTTGTCAGTGAACTGCGAAAATGAATATTAATGAGTATGTTTGCTAATATGATATGGATGTCTTTTTTATTGAAGAATTGGCTATTCTATTAATTTTCCACGCATGCTTTTAATACAGACAGAAGAAATTTAACAGCTTTACTTCTTCACTTGCTTGTATGACCTTTATGTTAGGATTTTCGTATTCAATGAATGTGCCATTTACTAATAATAATTTCAGATTTATTTACTTACAGATTTACTCAGATACCTACTTCAGCTTCTTACCTAGATCTTTTATTGTATATTGACGAAGATGGACGTTTGAAATCTAAACTATACGACAAACGTGATGATTTTAATTTCCCAATTATGAACTTTCCCTTTCTTAGCAGCAATATACCTACCTCTCCAGCCTATGGAGTTTACATTCCACAGTTGATTCGTTACTGTCGAGCGTGTAGTTTGTACAGTGATTTTTTGAACAGAGCAAAAACACTGTCCCAAAAGCTGCTTAGACAGGGATTTGTTCAACCATTGTTAATTTCATCCGTCAAGAAATTCTATGGCCGTCACCATAACATCATTGAAAGATATGACGTGTCAGTATACCAAATGAAAGAGGTCATTTTCAGCTAGATTCACGTCTTCCCGGATTTGACTAACGATTTTAACATTTTCCTAGATTGACTCACTAACAGAGTGACGGGTGCTGTTGGCAGAGTAGGACATGCATACCCTTCTGGAGCTCCTGATGTCACTCTCAGTTTCACTGGAGGTCATACTGTGAGTGCTTTGTTTTTCAATGTTGTGTTTTCGAATTCTGTGCTTTGTATCTGTCTAACTTTATTTTTTTCTATGTTTAACGTCATTGTTTTCTGTGTCCTCGTTTTGGCCATGTCTTTGGACTTCGATTTTTGTAAATTCCACTCCTTTGTTCGTTCGGTATTCTACTGCCGTTGTTTCAGATTTATGATGTATAAATTTTAAGGATTGTCTACCTACAATAAACATTAAGAGGATATAGAATCAATGCACATGAAACATAGTCTCCACATATACGTTGGTAACA
>MJUU01044149.1:103669-128168 GCA_002080025.1 Modiolus philippinarum | reverse complement strand
GAACGTATGAGAAAATAGACCTTTTGAATCTAAAGATAGACTTTGTATTCTTGCACCTTTAAACTATTCGAGGGAATTTTGATGAATGATACACCCCTTCAAACATTGATATATTAGGTTTATTTCAATACCAAGGTCAATTGAACAGGTGTAATTTTAGAGGTTTGAAAATTCCAAATTTTAGTTGAAAATGTTAAAGAAATGAATTGGTGGTTTCACACCTTAAGACAAAATTTGCGAAAATTTTGAAACATTTCTTAAAAGGTTGTTAATAGCCTAAACTGATGCAAAGCATGTATGTATGATGAATTTGAGGTAATGTTAAAGAAATGAATTGGTGGTTTCACACCTTAAGACAAAATTTGCGAAAATTTTGAAACATTTCTTAAAAGGTTGTTAATAGCCTAAACTGATGCAAAGCATGTATGTATGATGAATTTGAGGTAACGATTGGAGTTTTAGCCAGCTGTTGCCACAGTTTTGGCCAAAAACAACTGTTATGTAATATTTCAGTATTTTGACACTGAAATGTCTCTTTTAGGCCATTTTAATAATTTTGTGCAAAATTAGGAGGGTTAACTGTGTAAAATAGTTTGGAAATATTAAATGTAGACTGATTTTACTAAAGAATTTGTCACTGTTTTTTAATATATGATAAGTTTTTACAAGTGTCGATCGGTGTATCGAACAAATGCGACAACTCTGACTGAGGTGCCTCATATAAAAATCTGTCTGATTTGTATACAATATTTTTTTGAAGCAAGAATAGTGCTTATATATGCAGTTTAATGTGAACATGAACCTCAGAAATAAAAAATATCATGCTGTTCCTCTACTAAGCAGTGTAAAATTGTCATTTTAGGGTCTACAGTGTCAAATCAAGAGTAAAGTCAAAATTTTATCATCTGATTTTGGGAAAACAATTTTGACTTTGCAACACTTTTCATTTGCATTTATTTCATTATGTAATTTTTCTTAAAATATTATATATTTAATCACCCGAAGGGAAATAAATACACCTGGGTGGATTTTCAGTAGTTTTAATATTATCATTGTACCTATTCATATCGGGCTTTTCGGCTAACTCACAAACCTAAAATCTTCTGAAGCTCAAAAATAAACAAAACTGGGGTTTCCCTGTCTTTTTGACCTTTTTGCATCAATTTCTGCATTTAGAATGCTATTTGTATGACCACAACCAAAGCAAAGACCATTTCAGGTGCAAAAATTTACCTCAGAAGCATTTCCTCAAAGCGGGGGGCTGACATTTTGTTGCATAATTTCATAATTATAAAGGCATCTTTGAATATTTTCATCTTCATTTTGATAAAAAAGAAATACTCAAAGGGCTTAGTACTATACATGAGATGAGATTCATTACATAAAAGACGTATTTTTGGTTTTGTGTTTTTGATATAATGTAAAGCAGGTACGTGCCTTTCACGACAGGTATTGTCTTGGGAAGGTTAAACTTAAGATAAATTGTCCAGGGAGGTTTGAAAATTCGAAATTTTAGTTGAAAGTGTTAAAGAAATGAATTGGTGGTTTCACACCTGAACGTGAGACGTTAACATAGTGTTGAATTTTCTTATTACTTTGTTCCCTGTGGAGAAGTTATCTCTAAAGTTGTTGACATACAACTTATATCGTTAATTGCGTTAATTACAGCCTCGAGAGCACAAACATTGGCTGCATTGGATCTTGATAATGTGATTTTTTCTTCTGGTCACTGTAGTGCTGTTTCTTTATATTCAGCAACCAATGAAAACTAGTAAACCAGGAGTTAGTCTACATAAGATGTATTTGAAGAAATATGATATGAAAAAACTTTGCGTTAAGGAAACTCTAATATTTTGGAATATATTTCAAAAACCAAGGATTTAAGGAAAACTACATTACTGATTATTTCTTTTGATACTTATCGAAAGGTAGCAACTTGTACATTGGGAAAATGGTTGAAGGATGTTTTGCGTTTATCAAGCATTGAAGATGCTATTTTAAGGCTCACTCATTTAGAGGTGAAGCTGCCTCTGTTTTTCTGTCATAATGTTCCATGCAAGACAGTCTACCTACAGCCAATTGGGCTTCAGCCAGGACTTTTCAGAAATTTTACTTCAAGGACATCTGTGTTAAAAGTATTTTGCCAATAGTATCCCCTCTTTTTTTCATTTTAGATGTTTAGATTTTAAATTTTGTTAATTTGATATTTTCTTTTTATCACAACTCTTTAAACTAGCTACGTTAATATCTCGAAGAGCCGATATGGCTATATGATTATAATGCACCCCCATCCAAGCATAACTCACCGCTCAGACAGAAGTAAAATCTCTCGTAGCCTCAGGCTATATTCTAATTATGACCCGCATCCTTCACATCCTAAAGCTATGCTTGGGTGATGGTGCATTTTGTTGTATAAATTTTTCTACGGCTTTTATATACTAATTAAACACAGTTCTCACTTAATTAGAGTTCGGTGAACCTTGTCAGTGAACTGCGAAAATGAATATTAATGAGTATGTATGCTAATATGATGTGGATGTCTATTTTATTGAAGAATTGGCTATTCTATTAATTTTCCACGCATGCTTTTAATACAGACAGAAGAAATTTAACAGCTTTATTTCTTCACTTGCTTGTATGACCTTTATGTTAGGATTTTCGTATTCAATGAATGTGCCATTTACGAATAATAATTTCAGATTTACTTACTTACAGATTTACTCAGATACCTACTTCAGCTTCGTACCTAGATCTTTTGTTGTATATTGACGAAGATGGACGTTTGAAATCTAAACTATACGACAAACGTGATGATTTTAATTTCCCAATTATGAACTTTCCTTTCTTAGCAGCAATATACCTACCTCTCCAGCCTATGGAGTTTACATTCCACAGTTGATTCGTTACTGTCGAGTGTGTAGTTTGTACAGTGATATTTTGAACAGAGCAGAAACACTGTCCCAAAAGCTGCTTAGTCAGGGATTTGTTCAACCATTGTTAATTTCATCCCTAAAGAAATTCTATGGCCGTCACCATAACATCATTGAAAGATATGACGTGTCAATATACCAAGTGAAAGAGGACATTTTCAGCTAGATTCACGTCTTCCCGGATTTGACTAACGATTTTAACATTTTCCTACATTGACTCACTAACAGAGTGACGGGTGCTGTTGGCAAAGTAGGACATGCATACCCTTCTGGAGCTCCTGATGTCACTCTCAGTTTCAATGGAGGTCATACTGTGAGTGCTCTGTTTTTGCATGTTGTGTTTTCAAATTCTGTGCTTTGTATCTGTCTAACTTTATTGTTTTCTATGTTTAACGTCATTGTTTTCTGCGTCATCGTTTTGGCCATGTCTTTGGACTTCGATTTTTGTAAATTCCACCCCTTTGTTCCTTCGGTATTCTACTGCCGTTGTTTCAGATTTATGATGTATAAATTTTAAGGATTGTCTACCTACAATAAACATTAAGAGGATATAGAATCAATGCACATGAAACATAGTCTCCACATATACGTTGGTAACACCAAGCTATGGCACAACGATTTTATTTTTGTACCTTGTCTTGAAGTTACCATGAGGCCTTCAACATTGAGAGATGTTGTTAAAAATGCCAGAAATTGATTAAAAATCCAGAAAAACTCGGACGTAAATTATATTCTTTGAGCAAAAGGGGATATAGACAGGATATTCTGCATGCAACCGTTTAATTGGCTTTTGGGTCCAATTGCCTGGAGGTTTTTCACGCATAATTGCCTCTCACTGACACTGAATTTACCAAACCCATCTGGGAGTTTCGAGTTTGATTTTTCTTGCGACACTGTTTTATCACCAGACTAGGCTCCTCGAGCTAGTCGACAGTTTAGCGTCGAGCACTCCTTGACCCAGCTTTCAAAATTACGTTTTTTCACTTTTTTTTCAAGATTGTGGTCATGGAGTTAGTAGTCTACCTTTTTGGGGTTTTCTTCATATGTTTATTATACTATAGGGAAACGGGACAGAAAAGGTGAATTTTTGGGTACCCATAAACCGGTTTACCCCTACCGGTAGCTTTTGCTAGTTCCAGTACCAAGTCCGGCTGTCCCGAGTTCCAATCGTAGTTCAAGTTTGTCTTTTCTTTTTTTTTTAATTGTGTTTTTCTTGTGCAGTTCCTTATTATATTGTGGCATGTGACTGTGTTTTTCGGTCATTTTAGGTGTTTCCTGTTATCTTTGTTACTCTATTTTACTTATAAATCATAATAATTACAAAATCAGTAAACACCTGCCATAGCCTAAATTTCAACAAGCCACATCCACAAGGGAACTGCACTAGAAAACACACATAACAGACTAAAGAAAGACATAAATAACAAAAAGAACTCGGGATAGCCGGACTTGGTACCAGCACTAGCTGAAGTTAGCGGTAGGGTTAGGCCGGTTTATAGGAACCTAAATCTTCAAGAACGAAGTTAAAGACAGTCCCTTGCACCGATTTCATAGGAATTTGCTAAATGTCGAACAACGCGACATCAATATCTTTTGTTACTCATGGATACGGGGTTAAACCAACTGATAACGTGTTCTTTCAATTGTTGCCATCCAAATAGCACAGAATTTTAAGTTTGTTTTAAATGTGTGTTATTAATAATTTAAAATATGAACAATGTATTTGCTAACATTTGTATTTTGTATTTCATTTTTGTTTTTCTTGTGCTTTTTTTATTATGGATTGTGACCATTCTTTATAATTTTCTGAATTTGTAGTTTGTATGCATTGTTGTCATTGTATAAATTACAAACACTACAATAAGAAACTAGCTGTAAAATATGTACTCTGTATGCTGGAGGGGTACGTATATTGCTGCGAATTAAAACAGTTTACTATTGGAAAGCTAAATTCATCTCGTTTGTCGTACAGCAAAAATTGAAGACTTCAATATTCATCAATGTATTTTCAGTGTGTTTCTTCTTCCAAGAAAAAAAATGATATTTTTTCGTTCGACTCCATTTATTGAAATGGTATTAATTGTTCAATTTATCTGTTTGAATTTGTTATAAGAAATCTGCAGAAAATCAGTTTTTCCTTTGACCCCACTTTGGACCTCTTGTGTATTTATTATAATTTTACTTTTTTTTAATTTATCTGCTTTAACATGATATAAGAAGGTACAGAAAACCATCGTCAAAATCTGACAAAAAAATTAAATATAGGCAAACAAACTGATAATGCCAAAGGGCTTTTACTTATATATAGTGGCTTACGTTCATTCTATAGATACCTTGACCAAACTGACTAGAAGTCTGTTTAAAACACTGTTAAACTGTCATCATTACATTTAAATTGTAAAGCATTTATCTGTAGAATAAGAAGAAGTTGTCATCCACTCAAAAGTCAGTATTATGATATTTTCAAACAATAAATTGACTATCCAGATTATTGCAAATGAACACAAAGCAAAAATAGATTAAAGGGTAGGGGGTAATCATTACTTTAATCAAAAAGCAAGAATAAAGCAATGGAGGATACAAATGGAGTTTCGGGGTTTAAAACCACCTTTTATTTTATTTATTTTTTTTGTGCAGAATTATCAAAAGCGAATTATGAGAAAAGGTAGGTACCTTGAAACTTTGACACATGCGGGATTCGAACCCATAATGATGTCGTCCAATGTGGTTGAATGGCCAGCGTCGTAACCACTCGGCCACCCTGTCCCTGTTGGTTTAGGGTTATTCAAATTTTAAACTTTGAAATTTTACGAAATTTGGAGTTTTCGACTGCCAACTTGGGGACAACACTTAAAAATTTCAAACTCCAACTTGGTATCTTACTTGTCAACATTTTTTTCTTCTTTTTTTCTTGATTATGTGGAAAGTGGTTCTTAATTGAGCAATCAACCTTGGAAATTTTATTGAAAGTGTGGATTGGTATAGTCACTATCGACCAAGTGCGAATCAGTTGGATCATTATCAGAGTCTAAACAATAGATGCGATTCCGATAGAAGAATTATTACTGTCATAAAATCAATAATGTTTACGACAGTAATAATGACTTTTTCAACAATAGCATATATTGTGTTGACTTTCATAATGATCTCGTCGATTCGCACTTGGTCGATAGTGATAGTGTCGTGCACAATATTTCTTTAAACTGGTTTCTCTTCTGGTTCAGTATCGTTAAGAATAAAATATGCCGAATTAACGTGAACAAATTGAATATAAGGTTAACCAGACAGTGACTTACATCGTATAATCTTCTTATATTCTACAAGATTAATTATTAATCGATGATAAGATGAACACAACATTAATTATCTAGACGTAATCCTTATGATGAGGTTTATTTCTAATCAATTTCTGCATATACTATATAACATGCTAGACGAAAACTAAATTCGGCCAATATACACCTCCAGAAATTAAATACAAAAAAGGGAAATGAAGAGAAATAAGTAATATCATACACATGTCAAATACACACACATGTACATACAAACATAATTACTCAATACTGAAAACAAACTGTGGATACTTGTATAAAACTGCAAGGTGCAAAATTCTGTAAATCTGAAATTTACGTACGGCTTTTCTCCAAAATTCATGTCTTCTCTCTGAAAATTGAAAAATGTATTCGACTACTTAAATAAATGCTTAACATATGTGAACATATGTGTTATGGTCTCATGTTCAATTACTCCATATCTTTTCATAAAATTCTTTTGCGCAAAAATAATTTGGCTTTGCAGCTTTCACAAGGAGATGCTGTTTCTGCGCTTAGAATAGTTGAAAAAAAGTCATCAAATTAAAACAAAGTAATACATTTACTTACATTTGTTTTATTTTTATATTTATAGTTAAAATATCATGTTGAAGACAAAAAGTAATCATGGCCAGATAGTTCAGAATCTGTATCTTCAACTTCCAATAGGACATCTTCATTTTCCAACTGACTTTCATCCTCTTCATCTACAACTGTCAGGATTTCCGAGTTACTGAAATAATCAGAATATGGCGACGCACGTGTCACTTTATTTAAAACAATGTTAGAGTCGTTACTTTTGTTTTTCATCTTACCTCGACCGGAAGCAACCATAAACGGAAATGCTACGTAAGATAAAATGCCCTGTTGGATAGACTTTTCACTTTGGGACGGTTTCTTAGAATCATCATTAATGTTTTTAAGCGCTACATTGACGGAATTAACTCTATTTTTTCTGTCCAGAGAATGTCGAACATTGTCCATATTTTTCACAAATGACCTTGCCTGTTTGTCAACATAATAGTTTTGAGGTTTTCTTCTACTAGCATAACTTATTGCGAAAACTCCGATGACAGCCACTCCATAGACCATAACAACGGCAATTGTAAACTTAAGTGCCCCTTCAGCGTCATAATGGTGATTGGGTTCAATTTCTTTTGTAACATTATATTCTGTTCTGTTTATATATTTTTCGATCGAATTATTATTAAAAATCATGGTCGCGTCCTTCAAATATTATAAAATGTTGTAGTATTACTACAAATGTATCCTTTGCCAACATATGAATATGTCACTTTGATATGTTCCTGGTTATATCACAAATGAAGTGCCCACGATTTAACAGTAGCGATCATAATGTTCAGACCTTTTCATCTTAGCTAATTGATCTATCAATTACACTCTGTACACGATATATATGAACATTCGAGTTAATTAGATGTATTAATTCATAAAAAATAACATAAAAAGTCCAATTGGTGTCTATTATAATATGTTAATATCTGCACTTAATTGGAAAAAAAGTCTTTGCATTTTGTATCTCATAAAAACAATTGAAATTTATTATGATTTATAAAACTATCAGTAGAGACAATTTTGAGAATCTCGAATGAAAAAGGTAAACGCTTGACACACTTTTAAAAAGGATGCGAGATGATCTGTTTTAGGGGTATTGAATAAGATTTATACGAGAAGACAAAGACGACTATGCAAAATAAAGATTTATGGCCACTTTCCAGTAATTTTTTTTTCACTCAGCATACAAATTAATGCATTAAATATTCTCAAAAATTGTTTTAACATGCCATCTGTTATATTCACTGTTATGATCAATTAAAATGCATTTTTACACCTTTAGATAAAAGTTTCAGCCATTGAACTTGCCATCTGCATGTAATTTTGCCAGATTTTGGCAATTTTTGTTTAAATTCGTTTTATATGACTTCCGGAACCAAACAAAACTAACTGCCATTTGGAAAGAAATATTTCATAAACATAATACTCCCAACGAAAACTGGTTTCTGGCGTCCTTCGAGTAGAACCATCTTCAAATACACTGTAAAATCGATTAAATAGACGCGAAAGGCTATTTACAGCCATATTAAACTGCTGATATGTCAGAAAACATTCAAGTGTGATATATATTTTTTTTTTATTCCCAGGACAAGAACTCTCATTACGATATTTTCGAAATTTGATAACAGTAACAATAACTTTGGTATAAAGTTATTTGTTACCACTGGGTCGATACCTCTGCTGATGGACTGTTAGTCCCCGAGGGTATTCACCAGCCCAGTAGTCAGTACTTTGGTGCTGACCCGAAAGCCGAATCTATTTGGAACTTTGCAACATCTAAATTTTTGTAAATTGTTCAAACTAAGGAGTATCTCCCTCATGCAAAGCTCTGTCCTTATAGCTGATATTGGCTTTACATTTAGATCATATCGGTTATTTGTTTTCTATCAGTTTTTAACATCTTTGGGCTAATGGTCAGATTTTATCTGCGCTGAAGAGATATAAGTTGTTGAAATGCGCATATGCAGAAAATAAATTCACAGTTACTTCGGTATTGAGTTATTTGATCATATTTTGAAAATGACCAAACAAATGAGCTTGCTTGGCTAAATGGCCACACTTATTTTCTTTTTTTAATTTAATTCAAAACAAATCAAGATCAAAATTATAATTGGGTAAAGCACAGATGAACATATTGATTATACCTTCAGAACTTTACACCATATCTCAAGTCTATACCTTCAGACCTTCACACCATATATCAAGTCAATTATCAAGAAGTTGATGTTCAACAGCCTCCAAAATCTGTTGACACATCCAATATTCCCGCCTTATCATTTCCAGTCACATCATGTTGTGGACTAACTGTATTAATGAGAAACCTCGATCGGTTATATAATATATGGAAATATGTGTATCGAAATATATGGTTAAAGTGAAGATAATTTTTATGGGGCTATTGGTATGCTACATTGTATGTTAAAATTATCTCCACTTTGAACCATAACAAACTAACTTGGTGCACGGAGATAACCGACCGAGGTTTCTTTTTAAAGCTCAAACTTTACCCTAGTAAATCTGTTCGTATATCATAGTTTCATATTTTATTTTCCATACCATTTCTGGCCATTTTGAAATTAACAGTGGCATACTAAAATGAACATCATCATCTAGCGTAAATATACTCGCTCACATATATGGTGAATAAAAGGATATTGAATAAATGTACATGAGACAAAGTATCTACAAATACATGGTAAATACATGTCATATAGGCTATAAAGCACAAAATACCAGTTATTTCTACCTGGGATAGTATCAGCAAGCTTGATATTGTTACTCTTGTATGAAATCCCCATCTCTACTGCAGCCCTTTGAATTCACTATCTTGCTCAAGTATAGAATAAGCTAAAAGAAGTTCGGAATGAAAAGTGAATTATTACACTCAATACCCTCTCATTTAATGTTTCAACTATCATGTTAACAATGCAAGAAGAATATTTTAGTTCCCGCGTAAGAAAAATCTATTTGTTTGGTCGACCCTAACCCTAACATTAATCCTAATATTGACCCTCACCCTAACGCTAACCCGAACCGCAACCTTAACCCTAACATAAACCTTTACCCTAACCCTTACATGTACCTTAACCATAACCTGACTGAATAATGAAATGATAGCTGAAAAGTTGACAGATTGACAAGTTGACAGGTCCACCCTAAACCTAACCTTAACCCTAATCTTAACCTGACCGAATAATTAAATGATAGGTTGAAAAGTTGACAGATTGACAGGTTGACTGGTCGACCCTAAGCCTAACCCTAATCCTAACCTTAACCCTACTGTGACCTTAACCCTAACCCTAACCTGACTGAATAATAAAAGTTGACAGATTGATGGGTCGACAAGTTGGCGAGTCGACAGGTTGACTGGTCAACCTTAACCCTAATCTTAACCCTAATACTTGTCAACCGGTGGACCCGTCGACCTTTCAACCTGTCGACCCGTCGACTTGTCAATCCGGTATTATATCGTTCATAGTTTCACAATTTAGAAAATATCTTTTGCAACTTATTTACTCTTTTTTTTATTTCAAGAATTTTGCAAATTACTAACTTTATTCCGCTTCATTAACTCATGGAATTATTTTTTTTTCCTTATACTATACTTGGCCCCACTTTCAAACTATCATATTTTGTCATTTGTTAAATGTTTTTGTAATCAATATTCAAATGTAGCATGTTTCCGAATGTGAAAGAATTTTTGGTTGTATACAAGGGTTGCAGACAGCTCTCAGGAATATACTTACAAACACAATTTGCAGTGATTTTTTATGGTATCTTTCATGTAAATTATATACTTTGACTTGAAGTTGGCAGAAAACACTAAAAGATGTTGCTAGTGCAAAAGGCAAAAGGTTGGAATCTATAACAAACCTGGTAAAAATATTTTCTTTTCAGAAGGGTTGTATGGATAGTAAAACAAACTAAAGGCTCTTAAGAGCCTGTATCGCTCACCTGGACCATGGCCAATACATAAAGTCAAATAAACTTCTATGTTAAACTATGTAAACAAACCTTTTTTTCAAACTATATGTAAACAAACCTTTATGTTATATATTTTCCCTACAGCCTGCCATCTTGGATAAGGGATGGATCTGCTGGACACAATTTTATATAGAATTAAGTGTTGTGCTAAAGTTTATTTCCAACTAGCCAGATGGTTTTAAAGGAGAAAATCTTTGAAGGTACTCCAATATTAAACTATGTTTCCAATTGATAGCCAATTTCATAAGGTGCAGACTTGAAGGACATCCATTTCGAAGGGGACCATCTAAGGTACATTGTGATTAAGTTTTGATCTAACTAGCCTAGTTGTTTCAGACGAAAAATTCTTTGTATGCTTTTCCATAGGGTCCAACATACACTCGTCTGTGGAGAATGAACATGACTCGTACAAGGATGAGGTTCACGAAAGGTGAAATCGGCACTGAATATCAATTAGTGCTGTAGAAATACCCTAGAAAAATTATATAAGGAACAAATACATATGTAGCAAAATTATTTTATCTATAAATTATGTAAAGGTTTCATAAAAATTGAAATATTTATTGTTTGTTTAATCAGATAAATTTCGGTCGTTTTCAGAATCCTACACCCCGAAACTTTATGTTGTATAAAATTAAACATTAATAAACTAGAACGTTGGTTGCGACCGAAGTTGATACGTACAAAACCGTCCAAAGATAAGCCAGATTCATTGCAATTTTTGAGAGATTTCTTACTGTTAATACTTTAGTATTTAGTGTTGTATTTCTGGTGTTCGCGTGTTTTGTTGATGTTAAGTCTGTAAACAGTCATCCGTCTTCTGGTATTCCCTTTTTTTTGCCTTGTCGCTGTTAATGCAAAGGTTTTTTTTTGCAATTGACTCCATCAGTGCACTTGTTAACAATGCTGTGGTTGACTGCTTGGCGTAGGGAAGCGTTAGTTGTTTTGTCGGGCAGCGGATGAAAGCGACTCGTATAATAACACCCTTCCAGTTGATTTTATTAACAATGGAGGGGTATATGGAGTAAATGCAAATGAGAACAAGATGTGTTTGTGAAAAACTACATATGCCCCCAGATTCCGAATTTTACCCCTTTTTGACCCCTATGACCTTGACCTTTGACCTTTGACCTAATTATTTTTTGCATATTTATGTTCCTCTTGACTAGACCTATACACTTGCTAAGTATCAAAAGTGTACCTTATATAGTTCAAAAGTTATAGCCAAGGTTAAAGTTTCGGACAAACAGACAGACAGACAGACAGACAGACAGGACAAAAACAATATGCCCCCGATCCTCGATCTGGGGGCATAAAAAGTCTCAAACTAAGCAATGGAACCATGCTTTTATTGTTGTTCTTCATCTTGAAGTTAACGAATTCGCATCCATGAGATTAAAAGACATTGATGTATCGATATCTATATATTCTGCTCAAACAAGTGCTGGGGGCCATCTTGGACTTCTTTTGAGATTATGAGCAAAGCTCATTGTTGAAGGCCTTATGACGAGTTGTCCCATGGCTTGGCCTTACCATGTATTGCTAGAGACTTTGTGTCATGTACATTTACTCTATATCCTTTCATTATTTATTTACAAGTAATATCATATGGAGAAACACTATTCGATTGCCTTTGTCGATTAGTACTCTTTAAATAGTTATATATCTAAACAGAATAAACATATGCTACTTCGTTCGATCAAAGGATTTAGTTACAAATCAAAATTGCAACAAACATCTGTCTCAAATTAATGTTATTGTAATTAAAGAAGGGAGCACAAAAGCGACGAGGTTATATTTCCGTATTGAATATTTCATTCAATTTATTATCATGCATTTTGTAAGTAGTACTGTGATAAAGTTTCCCGCCGCTAGCTCTCTAATATCTGATCACTTTCTAAAATTGAAATGAACAACATATGTAGTCACCTTGCGGATCGACGTTTCACTCATCAATGAAAATATTACTATAAAGACTATAGCTCAAGCTTCTTTGCTTCTGTGATTAAATGAAATGTACATATCATCACTATGGCACGCGATAGTAACAAAAATGCGGTATACCTAGTATTTCGAACGGAAACTAGGGGTTTTCGTGCGAAATACTAGGTATACCGCACGTTAACTATGGGTTTCCGATCGGTATATATAGTTTTCGACGAAAACCCTAGTTTTCGATTGAAATTGAACGGAAACTAGGGGTTTGCGACGGAAACCCATAGTTTCCGATCGGTATCGTTAATTTGAGTTTAAAGCGAAAACGCTATTCATAGTTTTAGCCAATGAGAAACGAGAAACGGAAATCGCTATTTGATATTCAACGTTCAACTTTTACTTAAAATCTTCAAAACACTGAATTTTTTTCGTCATTTTTATAGACTTAGTTAAAACCGCTGTTTCAAAATCTTACTTTTCATATCTTTTCTATGCTAAATTTGATGATTTTTGTATTTCGCAACATATCAAACTTCTTCGCAAGGATGTAATGAAGTAAAATTTTCAAAACACTTAACTTTTTTTGACATTTTTAAAGAGTTAGTATAAACCGTCGACTAAAAATTTTACTTTTCATATCTTTTTAATGCTAAAATTCATCAAGTGTTTGGTTCGGGAATCATAAAACTCCTCTCAAAGGATACTATGGTGTAAAATTTTCAAAACACTGAATTGTTTTTGTCATTTTTAAAGACTGAGTTTAAACCACTGATTGAAAAATCTAACTTTTCTGTCTATTCTATGCTAAATTTCATAAGTTTTTTTATTTCCCAACATACAGTACTTGTAGGGTAAAACATAACCATTTTATGGTGTATGGTGTATGGTGTAATGGTGTATGGTTCAATGGTGCATGGTGTATGGTTCAATGGTTCAAGGTGTATGGTGTAATGGTGTATGGTGTTGCAACGTGAACCATACACCATACACTAGGAACCATACACTATGAACCATACACCATACACTATTAACCATACACCATACACTTTGAACCATACACCATACACCATAACCCATACTCCGTAGTCGGCAACTCTGGACCATACACCATACGAGAGACGTGATGAGAACGGGACAATGAACTGCATGGCGCCTCGGGACGGGCGCAATCGAAGTTAATATAAAACACATTTTTGAAAATATGCTAACCCTATTAGGCAATGATAAAGAAAAATTAATCGTGCTTTTTATACGCCAGCAGTTGGCTATTTTCTACAACCATAAATAATAATTATTAGTAAAAAACATGTAGCGACAAAAAGCGCTTATCTTTTTATTTTTTTAAACTAAAACCGAAGATGTGAATATAAAACCACAAAATTTTTTTTTTAGTTTGTATTTTAACGTAAATATGAATTTTCTGCCGAAAGCCGATGGACATATTAAATTAATATGTTCGTGAAGATCGCGATTGTTCGTGACACATATTTTTCAATAAATTTTGCAAAAAACTTGACAAAAGTAATATTTTTTCAAAAATTTTACAATCCCGAAAACTTGCGAGAAAATATTATGATATGACGTATTGATGTCCTAAAACTCACAGTACGCAAACGGATATTTTCCCTTTAGCATAATGTTTCCTAAAACATGCAAGAAATTTATATACTAACAATCAATCATAAAATTTAATATGATTTGCTGTAAATGTCAACTAAAAACTCAAATTTGGCACACATTTGTCTAAACCATGCAATATTAGGTGTATGCATAGTCACAATGCTATCTAGCTGCAGCCGGGAGCTGCAGTGACTCTAATTTGGTACAAATTTCCTGAAAAGATGCAACAATAAGGATATCAATAGTAAAGTACATGGTGTAAATGCCATCTAATACTCAAATTTAGTACAAATTTACTGAAAATATGCAACAATATAGATAGAGATGGCATGCCACATAGTGCAAATGCCATCTAATACTCAGATTTGGTACAAATTAACTGAAAAGATTCAACAATATAGATATCAAAAGAATGCAGTATGTTTTAAATGCTATCTAGTACTCAAATTTGGTGCAAATCTACTGAAAACATGCAACAATAGGGATATTGATAGTATGGGATATGGTGTAAATGCCATCTGGTGCTCAAATTTGGTACAAATTTACTGAAAATATGCAACAATAGGGATATTGATGGTATGCGATATGAGGTAAATGCCATCTAGTACTCAAATTTGGTAAAAATATACTGAAAACATGCAACAATTGGAAAATCTATAGTATGCGATATTGTGTAAATGTCATCTAATACTCAAATTTGGTACAAATTTACTGATGAAATGCAAGAATAGGGATATCGGTAGTATGCGGTATGGTGTAAATGCTATCTAGTACTCAAATTTGGTAGAAATATACTGAAAATATGCAACAATAGGGATATTGATAGTATGTGATATGATGTAAATGTTATCTAGTACTCAAATTTGGTACAAATATACTGAAAACATGCAACAATAGGGATATTGATAGTATGGGATATGGTGTAAATGCCATCTAATTCTCAAATTTTGCATAAATTTACCGAAAACATGCAACAATAGGGATATAGATAGTATGCAATATGGTGTAAATGCCATCTAGTACTCAAATTTAATGCAAATATACTGAAAATATGCAACAATAGGGATATCGATATTATGCGATATGATGTAAATGCCATCTAGTACTAAAATTTTGTACAAATTATCTAAAAACATGCAACAATAGGGATATTGATAGTATGCAATATGGTGTAAATGCCATCTAGTTCTCAAATTTGGTACAAATTTCCTGAAAACGGGCAAAAATAGGGATGATATTGATAGTATGCAATATGGTGTAAATGTCAGCTAGTACTCAAATTTGGTACAAATTCACTGAAAATATGCAACAATAGGGATATCGATAGTATGCTATATGACGTACATGCCATTTAGTACTCACATTTGGTACAAATTTACTGTAAAATTTGCAACTATAAGGATATAGATAGTATGCAATATGATGTAAATGTCATCTAGTACTAATTTGGTACAAATATACTGAAAACATGCAACAATAGGGATAATGATAGTATGGGATATGGTGTAAATGCCATCTAATTCTCAAATTTGGCATAAATTTACTGAAAACATGCAACAATAGGGAAATCTATAGTATGCGATATGGTGGAAATGCCATCTAATACTCAAATTTGGTACAAATTTACTGAAAATATGCAACAATAGGGATATCGGTAGTATGCGATATGGTGTAAATGCTGTCTAGTACTCAAATCTGGTACAAATATACCGAAAATATGCAACAATAGGGATATCCATGATATGCAATATGATGAACTTGCCATCAAGTACTCAAATTTGGTACAAATTTACTGAAAATATGCAACAATAGGGATATCGATATTATATGATATGGTGTAAATGCCATCTAATAGTCAAATTTGGCACAAATTTACTGAAAATATGCAACAATAGGGATATCAATAGTATGCGAAAACGTGTAAATGCCATCTCATACTCAAATTTGGCATATATACTGAAAACAGGCAACAATAGGGATATAGATAGTATGCAATATGGTGTAAATGCCATCTAGTACTCAAATTTGATGCAAATACACTGAAAATATGCAACAATAGGGATATTGATGTTATGCGATATGATGTAAATGCCATCTAGTACTCAAATTTTGTACAAATATACTGAAAACATGCAACACTAGGGATATCGATAGTATGCGATATGGTGTAAATGCCATCTAGTACTCAAATTTGGTACAAATTTACTGAAAATATGCAACAATAGGGATATCGAAAACATGCGATATTATGTACATGGCATTTAGTACTCAAATTTGGTACAAATTTACTGAAAATATGCAACAATAGGGATATAGATAGCATGCGATATGATGTAAAAGTAATCTAGTACTAAAAATTTGGTACAAATATACTGAAAACATGCAACAATAGGGATATTGATAGTATGGGATATGGTGTAAATGCCATCTAATTCTCAAATTTGGCATAAATTTACTGAAAACATGCAACAATAGGGAAATAGATAGTAGGCAATATGGTGTAAATGCCATCTAGTACTCAAATTTGATGCAAATATACTTAAAATATGTAACAATATGGATATCGATATTATGCGATATGATGTAAATGCCATCTAGTACTCAAAATATGTACAAATATACTGAAAACATGCAACAACAGGGATATCGATAGTATGCGATTTGGTGTAAACGCCATCTAGTACTCAAATTTGGTACAAATTTACTGAAAACATGCAAAAATAGGGATATCGATAACATGTGATATGATGTACATGCCATTTTATACTCAAATTTGGTACAAATTTACTGAAAATATGCAACAATAGGGATATCGATAGTATGCGATATGAGGTAAATGCCATCTAGTACTCAAATCTGGTGCAAATATACTGAAAACATGCAGCAATAGGGAAATCTATAGTATGTGATATGGTGTAAATGCCATCTAATACTCAAATTTGGTACAAATATACTGAAAATATGCAACAATAGGGATATCAGTAGTATGGGATATGGTGTAAATGCTATCTAGTACTCAAATCTGGTACAAATATACTGAAAATATGCAACAATAGGGATATCCATGATATGCGATATGATGTACATGCCATATAGTACTCAAATTTGGTACAAATTTACTGAAAATATGCAACAATAGGGATATCGATATTATATGATATGGTGTAAATGCCATCTAATAGTCAAATTTGGCACAAATGTACTGAAAATATGCAACAATAGGGATATCGATAGTATGCGATAACGTGTAAATGCCATCTCATACTCAAATTTGGTACAAACTTACTGAAAATATGCAACAATAGGGATATGGATATTATGCGATATGATGTAAATGCCTTCTAGTGTTCAAATTTAGTATAAATTTACTGAAAATATGCAAGAGTTCGCATATCGATATTATGCGATATGCCATCTGGTACTCAACAATAGGGATATCGATATTATACGATATCGTGTAAATACCATTTAGTACTCAAATTTTGTACAAATTTACTGAAAATATGCTACAATAGGGACATCTATAGTATGCGAAATGGTGTTAATGCCACCTAGTAATCAAATTCTCTATTTATATGATTAATGAGGGTTTTAAAGGAGTGGGTCATTGTACGGTGTATAAAAAATAGAAATAGGTTCTGTTTGAAATATCGGAATTCTCGTGTATAATATACATTGCACGTGAAATAAGATCGTGTTTGGTGTACGAAAAAAGGTTATGAACATTATAACCCCTAATGTTCGCTCGATAATCGAAAGATATAGAAGGAATACTTAATAAATAAGATGAGGAAAAAATGACAAGCAACACGTGAAATAAAATGCGGCAAACGAAAATCTGTGCCACTCTTTTTTTATTTACACAGAATCGTGGAAAGTATTCTAGAGTTGAGACTGAAAAATGAGATATCGACAAATTTTTATTGAAAATCTTCATTTTGTCCTGCAAAAAGATAAAATTCATTTGTTGTATGCACCGACCACTATAAAATAAAAACCGAAATGAAATACATTGTATTGAACATAGTGTATAGTGTAAGGTGTAAAGTGTATGGTGCATGGTTTATGGTGTATGGTGTATGGTGCATGGTGTATGGTGTAAGGTATATGGTGTAATGGTGTATGGTGTGATGGTATATGGTATATGGTGCAATGGTTCATAGTGTATAGTGTAATGGTGCATGGTGTATTGTGTATGGTATAATGGTGTGATTGGTTATGTTTTACTGTACAAGCACTGTATCAAACTCTTTTGAAAGGATATCATGCAGTAAAATTTTCAAAACACTTTATTGTTTTTATCATTTTTAAAGAGTAAGTTTAAACCGTAAACTTAAAATTATACTTTTCATACCGCTTAAATGCTAAAATGCATGTAATTTTTAACTTCCAAATTATATAACTCCTTGGAAAGGATATGATGAAGTAAAAGTATAAATTACTGAATTGTTTTGATTATTTATAAGACCGAGTTTTTGGGGTTTTTTTTAACTGCTTATCAAATTATTTATTTTTCATACCAAATTTCGTGATTTTTTTAAATTTCGAAACAGAGTAAATATCCAGTTATTTGAAAATAAAAATCTTTGCTCTAGGGATTAGTTAAATTGAACATTCTTTTTAGACTAAGTCTAAAACGGCGATATTTCACAACTTTTACCTGGTGAAAGTGAATATAGACAGTCGAGATCGAATTCTCTCAGGACCCGCTAATCTGATATCCATTTGCACCTAAATTTGTCAAAGGTACAACTCTATTTGATAATTAATTTATAATATCAAAATATATAAAATAAATAAAAGATACGAAATTTGAATAAAAAAGAGAGAAATATAAGCGATAAACAGAAAAAAAAACGATTCTGATTGGTTTGATTAAACCCTGAATACCGTTTTCCGTTTCTGATTGGACGAACGTTAAATATCAAATAGCGATTTCCGTTTCTCGTTTCTCATTGGCTAAAACTATGAATAGCGTTTCGCTTTAAACTTGAATTAACGATACCGATCGGAAACTATGGGTTTCCGTCGCAAACCCCTAGTTTCCGTTCAATTTCAATCGAAAACTAGAGTTTTCGTCGAAAACTATGTATACCGATCGGAAACCCATAGTTAACGTGCGGTATACCTAGTATTTCGCACGAAAACCCCTAGTTTCCGTTCGAAATACTAGGTCTACCGCATTTTTGTTACTATCGCGTGCCATACATCACTGAGATATCCATTCACGGTTTCATACTATTCAATGGGATACCTATAGCTACCATAACACCAAATATGCAGAATGTTGAGGTGTCTAATTCAAACAGAGTGACGTATAATCTATCTCCAATATCTCGAATTTGACGAAAATGGTCGTCTCAGTACTAAAATGTACGAAAAAGGGACGATTTTAACTTCAAGATAATAAATTTCCCTGACATGGACAGTAATATTCCAGCTTCTCCTGCTTGTGGAGTGCATGTTTCACAGCTTATTCGTTACGCGAGAGCTAGCACAAATTATACCGACTTCCTCATTGGACATAGTTTACTCCATGACTGTCTCATTAATTAAGGTTTGAAAAAAAATTCCGTCTCATACTATCGTTAAAAAAATTCACTAATAAATAACAAAATACCGAAGTTACTGTTAATTTATTTTCTGCATATGCGCATTTCGACAACTTATGTCTCTTCAATGCAGATCAAACCAAAATATTTGGAAGTCCATTAACCGAAAAGCATGTTAAAGCTGAAAGAGTACAAATAACCGATATGATCTAAATAGAAAAGCCAAAATTCAGCTAAGGACAGAGTTATGCATGAGGGAGATACTCCATAGTTTTAAACAAAATCTTGCAAAATTTAGTATTGCAAGTTTCAATACAATCGGTTTTCGGGTCAGCACCGAAGTACTGACTACTGGGTTGGTGAATATCCTCGGGGACTAACAGTCCACAAGCAGAGGCATCGGCCCAGTGGTATCAGTCCCTTGTTGGAAAAAAATTGAAGTTTCGGTCCAAGCTCTGATTAAAGATTCTTTTTTGCTTTGTACTGATATGATCATTTCTTTTAACTGTCTACGAGCTTTAAATAGTAATTACTGTTGAGTCGCTACCGGACTAGGTGATGTTTTTTTGGAAAAAGGATAAAATAATAATATATCACTAATATTTTATACCGAGGAGTCAAGAAAGATAAATAAATAGAAGAAATGAATAAATGAAATAAATAAACAGAAATTTTTCTCCAAAAATTGTTTCATCAAGCACTTTTTATATACTATTAAGCTAGTACATAGACTTTTTTACATGAACTTTGTTCACTGTTGTAGAACTCGATCTTGTAATGGGCCAGAGCGACAAAAAACAACATTTATAGTTTTTAAATTATCTTTTAGTTATGGATGTATTTGTGAGTTTTATAACATCTACATTCTGTCTCATTATCCCTTCGCTTGTATGATTAAGAAGCATATATTACTTGCCTAAATGTTGTCTATACACAATATCCGTAATGTCTGGAACATAACATATTTGAATTTACAATATTTAAAGTTAAGAGACTTTGCAAATCTAAGGTGTATCTTTTCTTTGGCCATTTTACTTATTTGTTTTTTGTCAGGTCTTTTATGTTTCCATTTCTTATTTTCCAATGTTTGATTTTCATCTCCACTAAAGAGATATAAATAGTGGGAGTGAAAATGACCATCTTCAAATCTATTTCGATATTTTATTTTATCAACATTTGTTCCATATGATTGTTAGTCTAAGGGATATCCCCAACCCAGTACCTCGGTACAGTCTAAGAACAGAATATTTAAGGAAAATACAATTTCTAGTCTAGAAACTTGATAAGATGTAATAAATCCAGGAGAGTTTTATCTCTTTAGCTCATTTTGGTTGTTACTTTTAGGTAAATTCAGTTCTTTATTTCATGTCAGTTTGATTTTTTTGTCTTCCCAATGCTCGATTTTTATCTGTAGTAATGAGAACTAAAATTTACCGAAATTTCGGTATTGTGTTATCTGAATTTTTAGCCGACTTAACCCGAAGGGTCAGGTCAGCTGATATATTGCCATCACTTGGCGTCTGTCATCCTTCCTTGAGCAGTTAACTTTTTCAACAACAAAAAATTCTCCTCTGAAACTGCTGCACCAATTCTAAACAAACTTGGCCTGAATCATTACCAGGGTATCCTTTTTCAAAATTGTATCCGATGAGTCCGAGGACCAAACAACATGGATGCCGTTACTAAAAATAGTACATATGGGTAAATTGCTGTTTTTGGCAAATAACTCAAAAAGCGTTAGGTATCAAAAATCGCACTTGGTGTTCGGGAACAGTAAGAAACCAAGTGTTTTTACTGTTCTGAGCCGGACTCAGCGAGCTTAACCTAGTTCGTTGGCTCCATTGAAATAAAACCCAATGTTTACTGTTCGGTATCAGGAAGAAACACAGTGTTGCGTGATACTTTAATTAACCGATGAACAATTGGTAAAAACCTGAAAAATACAATAATTAACAATCATAAGTTATGTGTCCAAATCAATGAGAATTTATAGTCATCTTAGGTTACCGTATTTATGAGTAGAATATCAACATATTTAAATACACAATAATTTGCATAAATAAACACAAATATGACGTGTGTCTGTGTAATATCAAACATCGAGTTCCGGTATAGTCACGGAAGAATACAGTTGAATTGCTGTAATACACGGAATATGTGTTCCATAATTATATCTGGAGGTATTTAAATGTCGCTAATTGCTTGCCGTACATTCTATATTTATACGAATTATGCAACTGAATAACGGTTGTTTATCTTCCTCTTTTAGACGGAAATAATACATAAAAACTTTAATACTTTGTTGAAAGTTGTAAATATAACTATAATCAACAGTTGTACGTTTCTGTGTGAGATGAACATTCCGTTAAAATCGATATTTATAGCAAATTATGTAATCAACGTGTAGAGCTGATATTCACAATAAACTGTTGTGTAGTAACGTTAAACGGATTAATCTTCATCCAAATATAATGAAAGTATAATTATAAAACTTACACTGTTGTTGAACTAGGTTCTAAGTTCCAAACTAATATCTGGACAAAACGTTTGCCTGTCGTATGATCTGATGATACGTGAGAAAGGTGGAATAGGGAAAAGCAAAGATGTGTCATTCGGTCCCGGGCATACGATGTATACGGAATATTTCCCATAATAAATATAAAGATAAATTTAGATGTAACAATACACTAATTGTGACAATACACTCCCCGTCTGATATCTACTTGATATCACTATTCTTTTTAACAAACAACAGAAATTCATCATACTATTCACAATATTTCTGAATATAATTTATATACACTTTATATACAATCTTCCACCAGAAGAATGATCTCGGTGATCGTTAACTGATCTTGAATTCACAGATGAACGATGAATACTGTAAAACAGAATATAGCCATATCCAGGTTGAGATGAGCTGGAATCTTCCTCTTCCTACGAAGGAATTATTTGTAGTTATGCATATTCTTGTAACGGGAATATCCGGAGAAGTATCTGGAAAAGTTTGTCCTTTTTCATCCAAAATCGGATTTAGATTGACAGTTGAACTTCTTTCGCCAGTAGATATATTGTGACTTATACGGTCTGTATCTTCTTCGTAAACTTCACGTTGTAGTGATGACACAACGGGGTCTTCTTCTTTTTGAAGTGAAGTGTTGTTAGGTTCAAGCTTTGAACTTCCATTCAGACGTAAACGGGACGAACATTTCAGGAATACAATTCCATGTATAAGGGCACTCTAGTCAGAGAAGTGCTGGAATCTCTTAGTACTTATGTTAGGATTATCAGCTGTTGCGAGTGTTTTAGCAACAGAAATATATGAAGAAGCATGAGTACGAATCTCACCATCGTGTAATGTTTCTAGTTCTTGCAGTTCCCATTCTGGTGCAATGTCATCTGGGACTAGTTCGTCCGAATCAACTGTTGTTGAAGTCAGCTTTCGTAGAATCAGCTTCCCTTGCATAATCACTGGGGCTAAGAATCAAAGTGGATCATAAATGCTGCTTATCGTAGATAATACACCACGTCTTGTTATAGGTTTCGTGTCCAGCGATAGCTGGAAAAGGAACATGTCTGTGTTGACATCCCATATTAATCCAAGGCTACGCTGGAGTGGTTTATTGTTGGCTTCAAGATCTAAATCTTTCAAGTTTGTAGCTAAATCACTCGTTGGAAATGCAGACATAACTTCAGCACTGTTGGATGCAAACTTGTGCAAATGGAGGTTTCCGTATTTCTTCAATGCTACTTGAGTGTCTTTGACGACTTTGATGGCCTCTTCTGCTGTTGGGTATGATGTTAATCCATCATCAACATAAAAATCTTTAGTCACAAAATTTGTAACATCTTTGCCGTACTCTGGCTCTGCGGCCTGTACTGTCTTACGTAGCCCCAACGTTGCCACTGCTGGGGATGGACTGTTACCGAAGACATGCGCTCTCATACGGTACTCTATCAACCCTTTGTCAATATCATTGTCTTTATACCACAGGAATCTTAGGTAGTTTCTGTGATCTTCTCTCACTACGAAGCAGTGAAACATGTGCTGAACATCAGCAGTAACAGCAACCATCTCTCTCCTGAAACGTATCAGGACTCCCAGTAAGCTGTTTGATAGGTCTAGACCAGACATCAAAACACTGTTGAGGGATACTCCGTCGAACTTTGCGGAGGAATCGAACACACCCCTGATCTTCTGAGGTTTCTTGGGATGGTATACTCCAAACAACGGTAAATACCAACATTCTTCTTGTTCTTGCAATGGCGGAGCAATTTCCGCATGGTTGTTGTCTAATATCTTTGGCATGAATTCTATAAAATGTTCTCTTTTGAGAGCGTTCCTCCTCAGACTGTTTTCGAGGAATTCCGCTCTTTTAACAGCTTGTTGCCTGTTGTTTGGCAGTCGTTGTCTTGGTGTCCGAAATGGTAACGGAGATACCTAACTACCTGTGCAGTCTCTTACAAACTGGTTGTCCATTTGTTTCATAAATGTTTTATCTTCATACGACATTCCTGGTTTGTCGTCATCTTTTGTCTTAGCAAAGATATCATATTCTGGTATGTCTACTGTTTTGGTTGCAGTATTGAA